>CM046425.1:4756532-5019032 GCA_025506505.1 Flaveria sonorensis
AGACGTTTTAGACGTTTAAACTAAATGGTGTTTTTTTAATAACTCCTAATCTATTTTTGAATCCATCTAATATGTCGATTGTATGATTTAAACACCTGGCGCTCAAAGATAAAACACATGCTACACATCCGGATAACATTGGATAAAATGCGAATATTACTAACTTAGTGATATTAATAATTAACCACTAACTTGTCATTAAAAAAATTCAGTTTGGTTTAAATGATCTAAAAGATATTTTTGTTGGTAATTATTCAACGCAATGACTTTAAATGTTTGAAAATTAAGAAAATGAAACTTTGATAGCGATTTAAACGTTTGAAAATGAGACAAGTGAAACTTGGATGACTAATAATTTTTTTTTTTTTTGCATAATTTAGTCTTTCTACAATTATATGTAATGTTTAATAATTTTAAAAATCTGAATACATGGTTTCTTTTTTTTCATATATTGTAATATAAATTTTATTATAAACGGAGTTAGCATCTCAAATAAAGTACGTTTCATACATTGCAATATAAATTTTAGTACAACTTGATTAAGATAGTTTATTCAAGATACAACTCGATTTCAATAACATTTATATTGAAATGTATAAAAGAAATACAAAACTACGTATTTGAATTTTTTTAGAAAAATATCATCACATATTCTTAGAAAAAATCTAAATTATATGTTAAAATAAAAACTAAAGTGACATCTCTATCTCAAATAACTACTTCCACTTTTTTCATTTTAAGTCGCTCCATTAAAACACGAAAACCACTAACCAGAGATCAAGTTTAAAAAACACCTTTTCACACAAACTCATTTTTATAAAGTTATTATTTAACCACAAGGGTATAAAAAATCAAAATCATGCCATCATGTCCTTGTGTACATTTGATACTTCAGATTGACCTGCAAAGTACAAGAACATTTCATCTGGATTTGGGGTCCTACTCAAGGAACAAGGGATCAAAGGATTTTACAGGGCTGGGCGCCAACGTTCCTCGGCTAAGCGTGCAGGGTGCTTCGAAATACGGGTTCTACGAGTACTTTAAGAAAAAATATTCTGACATAGCTGGCCCTGAGTATGCCACCAAGTACAAAACATTGATTTACCTTGCTGGTTCTGCATCAGCAGAAGTTATTGCGGACGTTGCTCTTTGCCCGTTTGAGGCAGTTAAGATTCGCGTCCAAACGCAACCTGGGTTTGCCCGAGGTTTGTCGGATGGGCTACCAAAGATCATCAGGAATGAAGGTGCTGCAGGGTATGAATATGATCACTTCATTAACTAATTTGAATACATGTTAGAGGGTTGTTTTTTATATAATCTTTTTTGTATATTCTGCAGGCTATTTAAGGGGTTGGTTCCTCTGTGGGGAAGACAAATTCCCATGTAAGTTTATAGTTGCTTAATTTATAGGATTAGTTGTAGTTTATTGTCCTATGCCACAAAACATATAAATGTAGATGATAAGACGAAGATTTGACTAAGTTGTAAATTTCCGACATGACACAACCTACAAATTCAGGGTCGGGGTTTACTATAAATGGGTTAGTTGGGTGATTTTTGGGTTGAAACGTTAACAAGTTTAAACTAAACAGGTTTGTGTTCGGGCCAAGCTGGTGGGTAACGGGTTCGACCCATGGTTATTTATATAAAAAAATAAATATTTTAGTGGGTATTTTTTGTGCCAAAATATCAAAAATACAAAGTGAAATTGACCAAAGATTCTATAATTCAAATGTAGGTGGTTTTTTATACACATTTGTATCTTCGGTTGTAAATTTGTAATTTTAAAGCATTTATATTGAATCAGAAAAATTCAAGTTAAACGGGTCAGTTTCATGTCAAACATCGTCTTCAGGTTCTTGTTTATATGCAGGCTGATTCTAGCAGATTTGTGGTGATGCTATACACACACATGCACACATATTACTTCATTTATTATTTGAGTGGCATTCTAAGGGAACCTTGATTTGATGTTCAGATACAATGATGAAGTTTGCATCTTTTGAGACAATTGTGGAGATGATGTACAAACATGCAATCCCCACACCAAAAGAGCAATGCAGTCCAAGTTTTCAGCTTGGAGTGAGCTTTGCTGGTGGTTATTTGGCTGGTATATTATGTGCTGTTGTTTCTCACCCAGCTGATAATTTGGTCTCTTTCCTGAACAATTCCCAGGGTGCTACCGTTGGAGATGTGAGTATATTCAATATAAATTTATATCATCTTAGTTTCTAATTTTAGTTTTCCAAAAGAAAAAAGGCTGCAAGGGTGATCAAATTTGACCCACTTACTTATGAAAGGGTCATTTCTTGTTGCATTTTTATCCCAAACGGATCAGATAAATAGAACTTTGAACGTAATGGGTCAAACGGCACATAAACTGTATTTTAAAACGAATAAAACCTCCTAAACCAATAGGAAATTAGGCGTGTGGTTAGTAACTGTTGAATGGTTATTTTTTAAAAATTTATATATTTAACTAATTTATTTATGCAAATTAGTTGCAAAATATTGCACTAAGTTGGTTAATTAATATGTTCTTTAAGCTGAAAAAGCCATTTAATGTTTGCCTTTCTCAAAAGTTATATGTATCTATATAGTATTGGAAAATAACTTTTTTTGTTGCAACACAGTGAAGATTTATAGTAAAAGAATAAAACTCTAATGGAAATAAATATTTGAGATCAACTCAACCAACATAAATATATCTATTTTGACCTGTTACTCAACCTGTCTACCCATTTTCTCTAGTGATCATGATACACCGCCCTTATGTTTCCATCTTTCTTTACATGATACGCAACCCATTCTGCAGGCTGTCAAGAAACTCGGGTTTGGGGTCTCTTCACGCGTGGGCTACATCTTCGTATAATCATGATCGGATCTCTTACAGGAGTACAATGGGGGATCTATGATTCTTTCAAAGTTTACGTCGGGCTGTAAGTTTCTTCTTAGGAAAAAAAAAAACTTTATAAACAGTATCCTCTAACATTAAAACATCCCAAACTTTTTATTTATTTCTTTTGTTATTCTTTCAGGCCGACTACCGGTGGTGCTGCTCCTGTTGCTGCAAAGTAAACCAACATAAGTGAGGCTGCATCTGATTCTTAGAAGAGCAAATCTCCATTTTGTGTATTGTTTAGTGAATTTTAGCTTATGCCATTATTAGACACCAATATTGATTATAAACAAGCACCTTTTGTGTGTTATTCTTAAAACATTCAAATTCCAGTTTTCTTTGTTCTATTTGAGGGGAAATTTTCAATTTGTAATTTGCAAGTGGGTGCAAATCTACAACTCTTACTGTTTACTTTGCTAATTAGTCAATTGAGGATCCTAAATGGTGACATATGGCATCCAAATCGAAGACTGAATAGGGTGCCGGGATCTGGAAAGAGAATTGTGTTACTATGACTTAAATAACAGACAATTGGCGTCCAATGGTGATGATGACTGTGTCAACTGCGGCCAATAGGTGGTAATGACAAACAATTGTGTTACTATAACTTGGATTATCCGAATCAACCCACTTATCAAATATGAGTCATGATTCAAATGTAGTTTTTATGAACTATGTTTTCTCTTCTTTTAAGCTTAACTCAATAGTTGGTCAAAGGAGCCCTTCTATTACCACAATGGATGTTTCATTGAATAAGTTTACAATCTAATGGTCGAGTCAATTCAAGTCACGTTCACATGATTCAACGGTGTTAGGCTAAGCTTGGAATACGTAACAGTCATATGATTCAACGGTATTAGACCAAGCTCAAAAACATCCATCAGAACCATGATTTGATCAAACAATCTCAATATAGAATATAAATAACTAAAAAAAACATATCATGCCTATGATCAATCAAAAAAGCTTGATTGAAAGACATGCATGTCCGCAATGGTCGACTCGTTGGCACCCTAATTTCAATAACAAATACTTGTATATCACATGTAATTCAGGTACGATGTACTCCCCTAACAAAGAAGGGAACATTTGGTAACTTCTTAAAAATATCATCCAACCAACAAGAAACATTCATATGGGATCCAAAACTTCAAATCAGTTCTTATAATCATACTCTATGATCCAGATCATCCCCCTAAACAAGTGTCATAAAACTTCTTTGACTTGGCTGCCAAACAAAATTATTCATTCTAATGCTAACAAATGTTGCTACAAACTCGGAATATTATGAAAGAAGTTTAAAAGCTAGTGTTGCCAATGTTTTAGTACCTTTTATAAGGGATGATTCCAGCGACAAGAAGATTTAATCCTCTGCTTCCGAGCTTTTGACTTCTTTCGGAGGTGCAAAACTCTTGCTAAGCTGAGACCTTGTCCATGGATCCAACGGGGGTCTTTGAGCTGGTTGTGGGGCCGGGGGTTTTGATTGTCTGAGCTCGTTTTCCCTGTCTATGAACCTGTTGGTGGTTAAAGACATGTCACCATCAGAAAGGCTCATCAAGACCACAAGGATTATTATGATTATTATTTTAATAAATGAACTCCCAGATGCATTGGATAAAGAGAACATAAACTGAAAGAGTAAAAGATGCGTCTTGGAAGCCAATATGATTAAAAAAAACTTACTCGATGTATGCCATTGGTGCAGCATCACCAACTCTTATTCGTGTTCGAAGCACTCTTGTATATCCTCCTGCTCTATCCCTGCATCACCAATATATTGTTTAACCACAGTTAACATTGATTAAAAAACTTAACCAAAGGAGAGGTTTGATGTCTACTTGTATCGGTAAGCCAGCTCTGTAAATAGTTTGTGAATAACATCATCTCCTCGCACAAAAGCAGCAGCACGCCTGGCAGCACAAAGGGTTCCCTGTAAAAGTTATAGGAGAGTTGGAACATTAAAAATGTATTTACACAAATAACTGATGAGCAAAATATGAAATTAGCCTATCCCATTTCCCATAAACAAAAGCATTGAAATTTACAGAAGAGGGTGGAAACTTTGCAAAAACTGTGATGGAAAGAACATGAAACCTATAAAATGTTCCAGGCTACACGTACCTCTTTTCCAAGTTGCACCATGTTATCAGCAAGCCGTCGGACTTCTTTCGCCTATGGCAATTAAAAGTAAAGAAGATGAGATAAGTAAACTTCTTTTCTGAAAGGGTAAGCACCAAAATGTTGATTTACAAATATGACCAGATTGAGACCTCTGAGAAAACCTTATATATAAGCATGATTTGCAGATCTACTTTGTTCAACTTACGAGTAAAAGTTTACATGAGGGTCACCATGGGAGCAACCTCTACCCCTCAAGGTAGAGGTAAGGTCTGTCCTCATTTCACCCTCCCCAAAGCCTACTATCATGTGGGATTATACTTGGGTATGATTGTTTTTTGTTTACGAGTATAAATTAACATGAGTATACATAATTTGAATGTTTAAGCTTAACAAACAAGTTCAATAATTTCCAATAGAATATCAGGAAGAGGTACTTATTTATCGGTGCAAACAAAGTGACAAAAAAAAAAAAGGAAAATCGACTACAAACAAGTATCGATTAAACCATGCAATTTTACCAAAACAGTAAAAGAAAATTCATTAATCTAGTTCACCTTGGCAACAGTAGTTTCTATTCGTTCATGCTTCACCAGCTGAGAAACCATGGTCCTGTAAAAACTCAAACATTTACTGTTTTCTTCCTAGGCAGTATGCAATGGCAGCAACACACATGATTACAATAAAAAATGCAAGAAAAATTGACTACAAAAACCTGAGCATGGATATTCGATGTCCAGTAGGGCGATTGAGCTTCCTGAACTTCGTCATGATGCTTGACAAGAATAACAAATGTAAAACACCTGCAATGTTGACCATACCAAGTTGTGAGCTTGGAGATAAGTATAGTGAATATGCAGTAGAATTGTAGAGTCATTTCTTTGTTGCACTTAGTGAGTTGAGAGTTCCTGATACATTGACAAAAGGATTCCTGAAGTGGAATGGGCTAAACTAATAATTATACTCCCTCAATCCCATAAGACCACAATTAGTCAATTTACTTGATAGAAGGCAATAGGGGATTCTATCAGTTCACTTATACAACAATATATGAAGTATGATATAAAAAACTTTAGATGCAGTTAGATTACTGTCAAATTGGAATCCAACTGATAGAAGATCTATATCAAAATAACTAATCATACTCCTTTCATCTCATATCCAATCCACTTATCAAAATGCCATATTTGTAGAACAATCTAATCACCAGTTGTTCCCGATTTCGACGGTGAAAGAACACCTTATTGGCTCTTGAAAATCATAATGCACACGTATCTAAGGTATAATCATTCAGTAATCAGTATTATCTTCAATACGGAACATATAACTCAAACTATCAAGAAATTGCACTAAAATCTACAGACTGGAGCCTCAAACGTGTACTATCAGATCCTTCACAACTCTCTTTCAATTAACGAACAGCATGAGGCATCACCTACGCACTCGATGGTTGAACAATTAGTGTTGCTTCGGTTTACAGATAACGATTATAATAAACACATTTCACTTCGTTTAGCAATCAAATGGAGCGACGAATTAGGTTAAATACAGAAATGATTCACCTCAATCAAAACCCTAAGCACAAATTAAACAACAATTGATCTCCATACGTGTCTGTGTGTGTGTGTTTGTGCGTGTGGTAGAAGAGTGATAACGGCATGAGAACTAACCTGTGGAGACGAAGGAGGTGATGCTGATGGTTGCCGGTGTGTGCGAGACGGCGGAGCCGATGATCCCCTACTGCTTTATTAGTAGTGCAAAAGGCTAATTGAAAAACCCCTTAATGGGTTAAACTAGTGATAGAAACTATCCTCTAACTTTGCTAATTCACACTCTTGGTCCTTTGTGTTGTTATACTTTTGGCACTGGTATCAGTTGGATCCACTTAATGCATCATCTAATTGCTAAACGTAGAACGTGTTGATTTTTGTAATTTGATGGTATATGTCAATATTAGACCTCGTATAAGTTTGTTCATCCTGGTAATAAAGCTCGTTCTCCTTTGCAAGCGCTCGTATACAAATTTGTGTACACCTATACAACCCTTGTACAAGGCATGTTTTAAATACAAAGATACAATTTAAAAGTGCTCAAAGAAAAAATACATCTAAGTTTATTGTTTGTTATTATATAATGTACATACTGCGATATTAATATCGTATGTTACAAATGTTTAATGAATATAATATTAAATGGTTAGTAACGTAAATTATAAAAGTTATAATATGATATTTGAAAATAATATATAAATAAAATTACGTATAAGTCGGTGTTTGGGAGTGTTTTTTTTACCAACTTTTAACTTTTAAAAAGTTAAAAAGTCATTTTATAGTGTTTGGCGATGTGATGGTTGTGAGGGAAATAAGTTAATAAGTCAGTCCATACTAACTTATTGAAAAAGTTAATAAGCCAATAAACTGTTTTGAAAAGCAATCCCAAACACCCCCTAAGTAAATAGTTTAAGTAGGAAATCAGTAATATCTCTCTAACTTCTACTTTTAAAGAGTGTTTGTTTTGCTTTAAGGTTTTTTTTTTACTATTTTTGAAAAAAGTGCATTAGATTCTCATACACTGACAAAACTTAGGGGGCAATTAATAAGTTAGAACATACATGAAGGCACCAAAGTGTTACTTCTTATGTAACTATAAAATGCCTGCTGTTTGCAAATCAGATCGAGAAGGGGCATCACCAGTTCACCACCACTGTGCGATTTCGAACACCGTGGTGGTGTTGTTCTAACACACTCTCCGACAAATTAGGGTTTCGATTTCATTTCATCCATATACACACAGTTAATTGAAGTTATTGAACACAGATCTCAGTAGATTATTGATATAAGAGACTGATAGATGAGGCTCCTACAATTGGCGTTCATTGTTGCTTTAGCATCTGGATTTGCAGCTATTTTCATCTACATCACCGGCGTTTCTGATCTGAGTATGTTTCGTTTTCGTTTTCTTTAGTTACATCTTCAATTGTTGAATCTGTTTAGTTTGATTTGATGTTGTTATTGGTACGTGTGAGAAGATAGGACGTTGAACATTTCGGACGAAGAGATCGAAGCTTTGCAGTCGTTGCGAAGTGGATTTCAGAAGTGTGTGGTGAGTTAATTTTGTTGAATTGTTGATTGAGAAGTTTCTGTGAAATGTTTCTCAGTAAATTGGAGTAGGACCTTATGAAACTTACGAATTATTAATTATGTACTTCAGTAGTTTTGGTGGCTAATGAGTGTAAAGCCCTAATTGTAAAGGATGAGTAGTGTACTAGTGTTTGACTGTTTATCCACAATGTTTATTGCCAGTTCTTTATGGTTAAGTAATAGAAAGACAACATGTACATTGATTTCTTCTCTGCATAATGAACACAGGTGTCATGTATGATTAGAAGCTTATGTTGTAACTATTATAAGAACAGCAGTGTTTTCTATTTTGTGATTTGTTATGCTTTCTTTCTTTAAATTGGTTCAGGCGGCAAATGGATTAGGGTTGCAAGCTATCGGCAGCAGTGACTTCTGTAAAGTTACACTACAATTTCCCAGTGACACCATCCCCAAATGGGTAAGTTTTTACAAATTTAGGAATTTTGTTAATCTAATCTGGTTAAAGAACCTCCAAGTGCATGAATATTGTGTTACTCCTGGTTGATTATGTACAAAGGGCTATATGGTTCATATTTTGTTTTTTCCTTCCATGTTTATCTTATACTCGTATCTTTTAATCAAATATCTTAAGTGGCCTCTTTTTAACAGAAAGACCCCAAAACTGGAAATCTAGAGGGCTTATCTTTTGAGTTTAATCTGTGTGAAGCAGTTGCCACATGGGAGCAGGTTAGTATCTGATGTGATTGTGTACATAGTTTTATTGTTTTTCTTTTACTAAATCCAGAGCCTTTTCCTAGCAAATTGTATCATACCAATCATTGTTTCAAAAATAGCGTGTGAGGCGATTAGGATAACGCCTCAGGTCCTTGAGGCAGCACCTCATGCACATTTGGGTCAAACTTGTCAAGATCGGGGTCCGTAGGGGGTGATACGTAAAACAACTTTAAGGAATGAAGAGATAATGAATGATTAACATGATAAAAAAAGGCAATATGGTAAAAAGATGAGACAAGATGCTTTTGGTTGTACAAGAGCAAACGCCTCGCGTACGTGAAGCTCTCACCTCACGCCTCGGCTTTTGAGGCCTAAACAGCTTCTCATGCTTTTTAATTTTTGAGGCCTAAACAGCTTCTCATGCTTTTTAAAACCAAGATACTAATAATATCCACACATGGTGGCATCTCATGCAATACAAGAAAAACATAATGCATGATATTGATTCGTCTGCGTTGAAATGTGCTAAAATTTACATTGTAGAACGAAACTTTTATTTTCATACTTTAGTTATTCAACATATATTGAGGCTTATATGCTAAACGGCACTAACATACTTGAAAGCTGATCTTTGGTATTATGCAAAGATTAGGATCCTGTAGTTGTGTAATTGTGTAGATGGGGACTTTAAATGGGAACTGACATTCAAGAAGTTTAGTTTTGTATTTTTCTATTTTGTTTTCTCAAAAATTTCAATTTTTTTTTTATTATTGTTTGATTACTCATAAGTTAAGTTGTCAGGTTCGGAACAGTACCACCATTCTCACAAAGGAGTTTATTGATGCTTTACCTAACGGATGGAAAGATTATGCATGGCGAAGGATTAATAAAGGAATACTTCTGTAAGTCTTTAAACCAGTTGAGAATAGAAAGGGCATAATTGTGTATATTTGATGTTCTATCTTAAGTCGTACCCACCTTAGATCTGGAAAAAGAATCCTAATTGCCATTATTTCAAGTTAAATCTCTATGGATTTCCAGTTTTTTCTTGTCAAAGTTAGTCTTTCCTAGTTGTTTAGTCTGATTTGGTGCACTGCTGCTGCAGTAACAACTGTGCAAATAAAACTCTCTGCATGGAGAAACTATCTTTGGTGCTACCTGAAACACCACCTTATGTTCCTCGCCAGTTTGGCCGCTGTGCAGTTATTGGTAACTCAGGGGATCTGTTAAAAACAAAATTTGGGAAGGAGATTGATGGTTATGATGCTGTTCTCAGGGAAAATGGTGCACCAATTGAAGTATGTATCTATTACATTAAAATTTTAATATATAGTTTTTTAGGGTGACAAGAAATACTTTTCACTATGGTTTATTAATCCAAATTTCAGCATATTAAACTTATCAACCATCCTTTCCTTTTTACAGAATTACACAGATCATGTGGGTAGAAAAAGTACATTTCGTCTATTGAATAGGGGTTCTGCCAAAGCTTTGGATAAAGTTGCTGAGTTATATGGTATTCTATATTTGTAGTTTTACATGTGTTATCCGGTATCCTTTTACTTAAGCATACTAAGGCTTTTACATTCTACAGAAACTGGGAAAGAGGTACTAATTGTTAAAACTACAATTCATGACATCATGAACAAAATGATTCGGGTGAGTACAATCTTTACACGTGTTATTCCAATATCCTTTTACTTAAGTATCCTTTTACTTAAGCATACTAAGGCTTTTGTTGTATTTCTCAAGGTGACTCATGATATTTACCTAAGCTTTATGATAAAAGAATATACCATTTTAATGTGATTGCCTAAATATTGTTATATAGACAAATGCTCAATTTTCCTTGAGTTTATGAATTTGATCACCTAAATGTCACACATGCTATCTTTTTCAATCTACCCTTCCATCTCCTGATTTTCAAGTTATGTATTTTGTATTGTAGGAAGTTCCAATTCTCAATCCCATATATCTCATGCTAGGTGCATCTTTCGGTTCAGCTGCAAAGGGAACTGGGCTCAAGGCTCTTGAATTCGCTCTGTCAATATGTGATACTGTTGACATGTATGGATTTACTGTGGATCCTGGCTATAAAGAATGGTATGTAATCTTATATAAACTTCTTTCCCCTCTTCAGGCTTGTATATAATAAGAAATTATTGATTGCCAACAATCATGATTTGGCATCTTGTTCATACTAGCCAATGTGCATGTACGAAATAGATGGTATGACAGGCATGCTATATACCTTGCATTGCATCAGAATTTTATCAACAGACATAGCGATTTACCTCCCCCCATTTCTAGAGCTAATTAGAGTGGCGAAATAGGTTGACCCCTAACACCTTATGCCCAATTTCTTAATAGGTTCTCATAAATAATTATATGATTACAAAGATATATGTTGAATTTAACCAACCAGCCTTCCTTAATATTAAAACTCAAGTCCCTGATGGTTTTGTTAATGTTTAAGTCCCTAACTCTATTTGTCTTGTTATAACATAGATAATTAGTTCTCCCTAATTTCCCTCAATTTATCTATCAAATCCTTAAATTTTAACTTTTCGTATTAAAAACTTTAGGGACTAAAATAATGAAGGAAACTTTAGCGGACCTACAAAAAAATTGGGAAAAGTTGACTGGTTCATAACCCTTGGTACAATATATATTAAATTTTGCATAAAGCTTGACTGCTTGACTTAGAAAGTCGTATGTGTTAAAAACAAACTTATGGTAACTTTTGAGTTTTGACCTGTCAGACTCATTTTCTTCTTAACAAATGTTTTTTTTTAATTTCTCTCGTTTTAGAATAAAGCATTACCAAAACTCATCTCATGCATAAATGCATAAGTAAATGGGTCAAAATATTCATCTCCAATCCTAACTACTCTATTTACTTTTCATTCTGATAACAATGTTAAAGGTTATAGCAGCTGTCTCTGATGAATGATCTTGGCACTCTTGATTTCAGGACAAGATATTTCTCCGAGTCTCGACAAGGTCATACTCCATTGCAGGGTAGGGCTTACTACCAGATGATGGAGTGTTTAGGAGTAAGTTCATATATTTCACTTCACCGACACCTTGTTCATGATTATTATATACTGCTTTTAGGAAATGAAATCTCCACTGTCCCTAAAAATGTAATAAACATGATGAATGTGGTGATACGGTATTCATGCTTGATCGTTGTGGATCTGGGACCATGTTTTCTACTTTTCTAGTAATGTTGTTATTTTTTCAAAATCGTTTTTCACTCTTACCACACTAATTTATTGTTCCAATTTCACATATAAGCTCATCAAAATTCACTCTCCGATGCGAGCTGACCCAAACCGTGTTGTCAAATGGGTGCCAAGCCGAAGTACAATCACTGCCGCTAGACATGCATCAGAGAAAATGATAAGGTATATAGCTTTTGTATCCTGTAATCTTTGAATAATACAATTTAGGAGGTTGTATCATGTACACATTCGCGAGAGAGGAAGAGCCATTTTTGTTAAACGAACTCTGTGAAACATTGAAACCTTAATTCTTCCAAAATGCAAATTCAGAGAAATAAAAAAAAGCCCTCCCCGGTCCTACAATATATGCTCGTGTAGATGCACCTCATGTTTATCCCATGCATAATTCATATTTTTCTGAAATTCAAACGTGATTAATATTAAACCACGCTTTACTATTGTAACAGGTGGGTAGCCGCAGGGTCCAATGACCCACTGGCATCTTGTTCCATCATCAAGAAGAAACTCCACAAAAGCCAATTTCCATCCCTCAGAAAACCTGCTATTGACCATCAAAAATATGTGAAAGAGGCCACAATGTACCCTCTGGAGCATAGCATCGGACACAGTCAACTCTGCACCGTTTGACTGTTTCCAACCGCTGAACTAACATTTATTAAACCATCACCTCCATATACAGAAACCACAACACGTCATCACCCAAGCTTATCGAGCATCTGCTACCAAATACCCGTTCTTCAGCACTGTAAGTTTCTCTTTTAGATCATCGTTGTATGTTAATCAAGCAATTCAGTTTAGGTTTTGTATTGCATCTTCCAGGTTGGCGTTTCTGATCATAGCCCGAGGCAGTTTCAGCTTCGTTTAACACTTGTATAATATGTTGATTAGTAATGGTCTTTCTTTATGAAATCCAAAGATTCATTCGTTTTAACATCAGTTATAATTTTTGTTCTGCCCTAGGGTTAAGTTTGATCTAGTTGCCGTCCCCATGGAACTTTTTGTACTGGGTGACATCTTACAATTAGTTGCTAGAAATCTTATTTACTTTTAAACTTAATGACAATCTACTTGCTCAAGTTGTTTTAATGATTTTCGGGTTAACTTGCTCCTCATACGCCCAACATGAGTGGTAGATCATGAAATTTGTAAACTAATGATCAGTTCATGGTTTGGTTTATGGATTTTCATTATATAATTCATATCAATCGACGGCTAAGCCACCATCATGGTGATAAATGCAAGTTTTTATGTTCGTCTATTACAATCAGAATGTTTAAGACCTTACTTTATAAGCTTTGGATTTAGCTGGGTAAGTTTATTGTATTTGTATAGGACGTGAAAAACATGCAAGTATTATTTACATAATAATTAAAGAAAAATAAATATCTACAATAAATAATTTGATTTCTTTTTTTTTAAACAAATTGGATTTTAATAATCTAAACTATTAATCATCGGCTTAGTCTATATTATTGATTTGGCTTGTAACAATCCTAACATTCATTTTTATTATTAACAATAATTCCAGTAACATAATTATTGAAAATTTATATTTGATTTCGACTCGATTTCGTTCACAATAATGATTATGAATGAAATGAAAAAATACAAGTTAAATCAAGCATAAATTAAGTACAAATCAAGTGTGAGTGTATGATAATTATTCTTCTGGGACTTGATAATAAAAATGAAAGTTGAGATTATCGTTGGTTGAATCAATAGTATGGATTATTATCGGTCAATTAGTAATACTTTAAATTATTAAAATTCAATTTTCCTTTTTTTAATAGCTTTTAATATATTCTTAAATCCACCTAACATGTCTATTACATGATTTGTACCCTTAACCATCAAAAAAATGAGTATTCATTACACACTCATTTACTATTATGCTGAATAGTAACTATAGAAAATTTCAAAATTAGTAAACTACTTAAATAAATTCTTAATAACTCTTTTTTTGGGTTTATTGCTCGTGTAATGTACACTCGCTGCTCCCCTAATACCGTTCGTTCATAATTGTTTGATGTCTAACCATGAAGACCAAACAAAAATCCCAAGAGACTGAAAGTACAACAAGATAAGAAAAAAATGTTTTTATTGATGCATTGTCATAGTTTTACTTTGTAAATCATAAGAACTAACCAATTGTTGGTCAACATGATTGTACTTGAAACAAGATCAATTAAGCAATCATCTTCTCTCGAAAATTTCTACTACTCAGATAAATCTTACATAAAAACATGTATTTTGTAATCTTAAAACACCTATTGTAGAAACAAGATAGGTTGGTTAAATTTTAAAGATTATTTACAGAGAAGATCAACAAAATGAACGTTTGACCAACCTAAAATGCCAAAATAAGTATTTGACTTTCAACGTATTTTTTTTTCACTTTCAACCAATAGGAGAGTGTCAAATACCCATCTTAATCACTTGAAATGAATTAAGAAGCTGACACATTTTATGACTATGGTAGAGCCGGCTTATGGGCCTTTTGGCTAGCCCCCAACCGGCTTAACTCAACTATGGGAGAGCCTACCAATAAAATAAAGCCAAAGGTTACAACAAGTCACATGCACCCAATTAGGCTACAATTATGCAGGGAATTACCAAGTCTTGAGTGAGGGCGGATAAAGGCTAGCTGGAAAGGCCATAAGTTAGCTCTAGTACAGCCGAATACACATGTAAGCTCTCGATTACACGTGTGTGGTCCAAGACAATAATTACGAGAATGACCTGGTTATTATTAGAATAAAATATTAAAATGATGTGTTAAAATGGAGGATAATAGTAACTCATCCAATAGGGGCCATCATTTATCATCTTTACATTTTGTTTTTTTTTATTTTATTTTATTTCAACTTCGATCGTGCTTTTAGTCTCTTTTATTTAGTAGTATTTTTGTTTTTCTGTAATAACTTTCATTCGTTAATTTTTTTTAAACAAAAACGTGATCCTTAGTATTTTTTATTCTCTTTCCGGTATACTCATATTAGAAAACAAAGCTATATGCAAAATCAAAATTTTTTTTATTTTTTTATTTTTGTACAGAAAGTTATAGCAATTATAGTTTCCGTTCCGGTATCATGATTAACTTAACCGAATGAACAATGACCGAACAACATCAAAACAAGACGCTTTGGGGTTTTTCGAGACCGTAATAACTCTTGCAACATATTCTTGTGTGTGTTTGACATATTAGTGTGGTTCACGTGCTGTTTTATTTAATAATCTTCCAATAACACTATCGACACCTAACCACAATCTCCCCTTTCAACGAGCACCTGAGTTCAACCACCATCAATGGCGGCCTCACTGCAACTCATCAACCTCAAACCCTTCCGATTACACTCACCGTCGCCGTCGCCGTCGCCGTCGCCGTCGGTCCCCAACCACCGTCCCCGACCACTCACACTCCGGTGCTCCGCCGCCTCCTCCGCCACCAAAACCTACACCATCACTCTGCTTCCCGGCGACGGAATCGGCCCCGAAGTCATCTCCGTCGCCAAAAACGTCCTCAATCTCGCCGGCTCAATCGAAGGTACATACGTATGTATAGTATGTATGCATGTATGTATGTGTGTATGTTCATAGGTAGGGCTGTTGTAGATTCAATTGTGGTTACGATTTTTGTTATGATGTTTTAGGGCTTGAGTTTAAGTTCAAGGAGATGCCTATGGGAGGAGCTGCTTTGGATTTGACCGGAGTTCCGTTGCCGGAGGAAACACTCGCCACCGCTAAGCAGTCTGATGCTGTTCTCCTTGGTGCTATTGGAGGGTGGGGTGAAACTGAAGATTATTCTATTATGTTGATTTTGATTTTGATTTTGATTTTGATTTTGATTTTGCATAAATAACCTAATGTGTTATATTATTATTGGATTGGATAGTTTAGATTTGATGTATCCTTGGTGATTTGTTTTCATGGTTGAGGTTTTGATTGAATGTGTTGAAGGTATAAGTGGGATAAAAATGAGAAGCATTTGAAGCCTGAGACCGGATTGCTTCAGCTTCGTGAAGGTCTTAAGGTTTTTGCAAATTTGAGGCCAGCATCTGTTCTACCACAGGTATGCTGTTGCTAGTCATAGTCATGGATATGGAGATACTTGAGGTTGTTCTTTGTTTTTCGGATTTGGTTTGCTTTTTCTTGTTGTTGAGCTTTTTAGGTGTTACATAGATCTTCGTTAGTTGTACATTGAGCTTGTTTCATTGCACGTAGAGTTTGTTTAGTTATACATATAGATTAAGTATCTCATAAACAGGGTAGTTCATGCCTTCTTTCTTACTTAATTGTGCGTATTTCTTGAATTTGTTATTTGTTTTTCGGATTTGTTTTGTTTTTTTCTTGTTTCTTGAGCTATTTTGATTGCACTTAGATCTTGGTTGGTTATACATTGAGCTAGTTTGGTTATACTTAGAGATAAAAAAATCTAATAATAGGGTAGTTCATGCCTTTTGTATTACTAGATTGTGTGTATTTCTTGACTTTGTTATTCTTTTCCAGATTTGTTGTACTTTTCCTTGTTTCTTGAGTGCTACATAAATCATGGTTAGTTGTACATTGAGCTACATAGAGTTTGTTTGGTTATAAATAGAGATAAAAATGTCTCATAAATAGGGTGGTTCATGCCTTTTGTAGTACTAAATTTTGTTTATTTCTTGGATTTGTAATTTGTTTTGCTTTTTCTTGTTTCTTGTGCTATTTTGATTGCACATAGATCTTGGTTAGTTATACATTGAGCTTGTTTGGTTATACTTAGAGTTTGTTTAGTTATACATTGAGATAAAAATCTCATAAATAGTGTAGTTCATGCCTTTTATGTTACTAAATTGTGTGTATTTCTTTTTTGTCATCTTTTTTTTAAGTGCTTAAGGATTAACAAGTAGAAACAGCAAACTGTTACCCGTAATTATAAAGCTAGCACATCTCGCCTTACCACGGCAGTTATTGTGTTATCCGACTCTATCGTTTCATATTCTTCACCATTTCAGTTAGTGGATGCTTCAACTTTGAAGAAAGAAGTTGCTGAAGGTGTCGACTTGATGGTTGTAAGGGAACTTACAGGAGGTGAGTGTATATGAACATATGAATTTATGTTAAGGTTTACATATAAAAGTGTGTCTAAATGTGCACCAATAATCAGTATGGTCTGTATCAAGACGACATTTTAAAACATTTTTAGCCGCGGCTGTTTTTTTGGTATCTGTTTATTTGTTATTACTTTCAAGACCCAATCAATAGTTTTGCTATGAGTGATTTAGTGGGTATGTTTGTTATATTTATTTGTTAGTACTATTTGTTTATATATGTTTCCACTTTGTGAATCAAATGTGTCAATTGCTGGCATAGCTGAATTTAATTTGTAATAAGCTGGTAGATTGTATCTTGTCAGCAACTCAGAACACAAAAACTGTATTAATTGTTTGTTAGGGCATGCCTCATCAACTACTTATTTGTTAAAGGTATCTACTTTGGAAAACCGAGGGGATTTGGAACAAATGAAAATGGTGAGGAGATTGGTTTCAACACCGAGGTTTATGCAGCATACGAGGTTACTTTCCGCTATCCTGAAAATCTTACATGGAAATGTTGTTCATATTAAATAAAAAAGAGATATATTATTGTCAACTCTTTGTGATCTTTTGCATTTGATCATGTCTTCCAACTATATTTGTCAACCAAATCAGATCGACCGCATTGCTCGCATTGCATTTGAGACCGCTCGTAAGCGCAGTGGCAAACTTTGTTCTGTTGACAAAGCAAATGTCCTCGAGGTACCAATATTCTTTTTTATATTGATTTTGATTTCCATTTCTGGCAAAATAGACCCAAGGTTTCATTAGTGACTGAAATTGAACTCTCACTGGTCTTGACCCTTGGTTGGTCACATGCTACATTTACGTACTAATCTGCTCTCTTCCTTTTTTCTATTATTTCATTATAATTTATTTTGGTATAATCAAGTAGGCATCGATGTTTTGGAGGAAAAGAGTAATAGCAATATCTGAAGAATACCCAGATGTTGAACTCACCCATATGTATGTTGACAACGCAGCCATGCAGCTTGTCCGAAATCCCAAACAGGTAAATTTCTGGAACGAGTCAGGCACATCTTTTGCTCATCTTTGTTACCCGTTTGACCCATTAGAGATGACTAATAACATGGATTGACCTGACCATTAGTCAAAATTGCAGTTTGACACAATAGAAGGGTAATTGAAACTGTTAACTCAATAGTATCTTCATCTATTTGCAGTTTGACACAATAGTTACAAACAACATATTCGGTGATATTTTATCCGACGAGGCATCAATGATCACCGGAAGTATTGGGATGCTTCCTTCTGCTAGTCTTGGGGAATCGGTACTCTCATCTGCTACCCACAATCACAATTTCATAGAACCAAAAAACTAATTTGAACATATTGAAGTCAATTTGCTTGGAATCTCATATTTTTTCTTATATTTGTTGTATTTCCTATATAGGGACCCGGACTATTTGAACCCATTCATGGTTCTGCTCCTGATATTGCTGGGCAGGTATTTATCTTTTAAATTCTGTTATATGCTCTTTCGTTAACCATTTGAGATTGGTGAAATACTTGTTTATTATGCAGGATAAAGCAAACCCATTGGCAACCATACTCAGTGCTGCAATGCTTTTGAAATATGGTTTGGGTGAAGTGAAAGCAGCTGAGAGGATTGAGTTAGCCGTGCTCGATACGCTAAATAGAGGATTCCGTACGGGTGACATTTACTCCGATGGAAATGTATGTAGTTTCTTTCTCAAGGGTATTTATGTCATTTCAAAGGTTATTCTCGTTACTTGTATTACAGTCAAAAGACACCACCCTTGAAATGGTTTACATTATAAAAAATATCATTTGATACAAATATACAATGCTTGGTTTTAAAGAGCATGTAAGGCGCGAGGCAATTTGGAACTTCAAGCGGCGCCTCATGCACATGTGGGTCAAAATTAGGGTTTGTAGGAGACTGATATTTAAAACAACCTAGTGATGAAGAAATTATGAATGTTTACTTGATATAAAAAGGCTAAGATGTAAAATAGATGAGACGGATACAATATCTGGTTGTACATAAAGCTTATATGGTTGTACATAGAGCAAGCGTCTCGTGCTTTTTAAAACCAAGATACAATGTTTCTTATTTGTTGATTGTAATTACGCTCGCGTGTAGAAATTGGTTGGATGCAAGGAGATGGGTGAAGAGGTGTTAAAGTCTGTAGATACAAAGACACCTGCAACAGTTTAACAGCCTGATTCAAGTGAAGCTATCATTCAAGAACACTGCAGTCTTTTATAGAGGTTAGTTCGAGGGCACATGAGCATCTACGGGTAATTTAACTATGAGCCTTTAACTTTGTTTCAGTTTTGAGATTAATTGCATTTGAGATTTTGTTGTATGTAACATGATGTTGGTCTCTTATGTGGAATGATTCATTGTTTGAAATAAATGGGGATTAAGATATTATATTCCTGTGTTTTCTGCCTTTTTTTAATTAAAATTTGCAAGGCATTCTAGGGTGTTACTTCGTCTAATGTCGTGTTAGTATGCATTCCTAAACAAGATTAATGGGAGTTTGGCCGGAATCTTGTATACTTCTAAACGGACCGACAGTGCTTGTTAAAAGTTAGTCGCGGGTTTGAGCCACAGGAGCTGTACATGCGTGTTTTATTGTTATTGTTATTTCCTTTAAAATGTGTGATTGAGAATGATTCGATGGTTTTTTCTTTTTTCTTGGTTCCCTTTCGAACCTCTCCCTCTTGTTGTAGATATCTTTGAGAGCTCCAGGTGAACAACGATGGATTTAAACGTTGAACAACTTAAAACACTGAATTATTTGAATTTTCGTTTGCAGTGATATTAGTAGCATAATGTTAATATATTTTAAAGACGAACGTTAATGATTTGATGAAAATATTTGTTTGAATGATGTTACTGTTAGTAACTACTTTCAGCTCAACTATTTTCATACAGCCCAGCAGAAATTGCCCAGCCAAGCAACCCAAACCTTTTTTTTTTTACCGGTAAAAAAGAGGACCGACCCATCACCATTGGCTGCAGAGGCCTATGACGTCGTTTTCGTCAGGCTCGGTTTGAACTAAATTGTTGGAAGAATAGCCCAAGCAAAAACAAATTCAAAATAAATCTAAATTCAAGAGCATCCATTTAAAACAATAATAATACATGTTGTAACAAATCTAACCCAAAAAAGATATATAACTAATCAAAACAATTGATCTAAATGAAGGAGAGAAGGCAACACATAGTTTAAAAGAAACATAAGTGATGAGCTTCCGAGTTGCACGAATTACAAAACTAGCAACTATTTCGACTCTCAAGGATGATTGTTGTTCTGGGGTCACTTGATCTGCTTGTTGCGCGGTTTTCTTGTTTTTTCATAGATGAATATCATAGAGGTGATACAGTGATACACACTTTCTATCGAAAGGGATACATATATCACCGGATACACCTTCGAAGCGAGGCTCATAGGGAACCATAACACCGAAAAAATCAACAAGGGTACAAGTAGGAGTACCACACAATCGAAAGGAGAGAATTCCTTGTCTTGCGGTTGATCATCCAAATAGAAACACCCGACCACGATCCCAAACATTACACACGCGCCCAAATACCCGATCCAGTTGAGCTTGGTGGGAAGAAGTAACACCATCATTAGCGAGAAAGGAGCAAGAAATGCAGAGAAGCTATTAATAAACCTGGAAGGGGTGAAAAAGAGACCCCTACTCGATGGTCTCGAGTCTGAATAAAAATACATGACCACAGCTGAGGCTACATGGGCATAAAATGCAACAATGCCAATCGTCCTAAACACACTGTTATTTTCAAGAACAGGTCCGTTATTAGTGTATTGAACTCCCATCAGCGCGATAAAAAAAATTAAAATGGTGCGTAACGAAAGGAAAAGCAATAGGATAACACAAAGCCTGAAAAAAGAAAAGAATATAAAACACTACTTATTACAAAACCTAATTAAATGTTGAAAAGAGAAACTTTAAAGCAAAAGGAACAACTTACGGTCGCTTGGGGGTGATGGAAGGTGGTGCATCCATTTGAATTCAGTTGGTAGGTTCTAAACCAAGAGGAAATACGAAATTTTAGTAACCAAACTAATAAATATATCAGTAAATTAAGTGTTCGAGTCTCGTATAAAATAGATTGGTGTCAGGAGTAGGTATCATTGGGGGTTAAAAAAAGTAATAGATATACAATAATAATAACCGAGGATAGGTTTTCAAGCTTTTAATTCTTTAAGTTGAGTGATTGATTATAAAACTATGTTCCAAAACCTTCATGAATACTTGCGTTTAATTATATCCAACTCATGATTCATTATCGATAAACGGGAATGATTGGTTGCTTTCTTTTTACGGACACCTAATCTAATCATCATGTTAACCAGTAGCCACCCCTAACACAATCAAAGTTGCATAGCGCGTGATTCGAACCTTCATTAAAGGAATACATTATTTATCACCAGAATATTCTCATGATTGAGGCGCTAATACACATATGAAAACCCAAACCAAACAACCACTATCAGAAACAGTAATATTTTTAAAACGGTATCTAACACAATCAACCTAATGAACCGAAAAATAAACCGGAACAGTTAATTAATTAGTTACCTTTAGCTCGTGACCGTACGTGCAAAAGTTTATTTCTCTTCCTCGTTGGCAGATTTGACTTGTGTTTATGTTTTTAATTTTTGTAGAGGGATGAGCCGGTGTAGATTATTATTAATTAATAAGGTGTTTATGTGCAACTCAAATTCTTTTCTCATATGGTTTACTTCTTCACGTTTGCATTATAAATAAAGTTTTGAGAACCAACCCTCACTAGAGGAATACATTATTAATAAGGTGTAGATTATTAACTAACGTTGTTATAATTTCTAAAAGATGATTGTATATGATCTCTTTTTCCGATTATGTATCATTATACGATACGATTTATATGTATAACTAGTTTATATAGCTTAAGTTTCTAATTATATGCAATGATTGTTAGTTAAAGTTAAGAATTTGATACGTAACTGGTGGATGTAACTACATAAATTAGATGATTTCCTAACAAGAACTAGCCTTATCTGATAAATAACTTTTACTAAATAACTTGAATATATTATAATAATTTGTTTAAAAATAAATGTTAACACTTTTAATGTAAAATTTATAAATCGATAGTCATTATTTCTGACAATTAAAGGTAAGAGTCCAAGCGGCATATAAGTGACTATTCAAATCGGTGTTGAATGATATCTTAGAATCTTATCTATTTTAAAGATAAATATTATGTAGAATTTGGTGAACATTTAAAGAAAAATTATAAATGTTGAGAAAAACATAGTTGATTTGCTTTAGATGCATATACCGATCTCTTGATTTGCTTTAGATGCATATACCATCTTTAAGAATCTCTTACAGTGAAATGCTTAAATGATATTAGGATATCTCAAGCGATGCAGCTAAACAGAGAGAACATATTGCTCGTCATATTCTTATGAAATTCCATAATCTCATTCATTGTGGTCTATGTGCCAACATCTATATTATCACCCATATAAATAAGAAAGCCGAAGCTCCATATTAGACAAGTGGTAGATTTAGAACATCATATGAAAATGATATCTTTATAAAGTAGAGAAAGTTGCTCCGTCTCCAACTGAGATCTTCACGCCCACTGCCAGAAGATTCAACTCGCGAAGTGATGGGCCTCCCATCTCAACCAGGATCATAGTTTTATGGAGTGATTTAGTGATCGGAAGTCCCTCCAACTCAATCAATATCAGCATGTTGTGACCGATTAATCTAGATTGATTTTGTCAAAAAAAGAAAGTCTTAAAAGATCCAACTATCCAAGCAACACTTCAAAACACTTAGTATCATTTTGTTTTAGTTTTTCTTTCGATGTTTGCCCATCACTAGATCGATTGGTATCTTTACGAACTTAGATGATGGATATTCCCGTAATAATGGAATGCACACATTAACTATATGGTTCCCTAACAACTTTGTTCCGTCAAAATTTCTTCAACTCAACTTCCTGTTTGTAAGGTAGCAAGAATAGATCTAAATTCATTTTTGCCTTTCCTCACACTCACCCTACCTTGTAAGGATGACTAATGGGTCGAAGGGGGTGAGTTTCTAATCTTACTCACACCAAGACTTTTAATTGCTCATTCTTCCCATTTCATAATACATTGAATTTTTAAAAGATTTTTTTAAATTAAGTGAGTTCGTTTATCTGATCTTTAATACTTCACTGTTGGCTGAAGCCAATCATTGCCTTGATCAATCTGAGTACAAGCAAATTTTTAAGTTACAACTACTCTAAAAGAATCAAGATCTAATTTCATAATACATTGAATTTTTAAAAGATTTATTTGTATGCTTTCTAGGTAAGCTAGAAAAAATAATTTGGTCTAGCTCTTGGAACTGGATGGTAGAATTTACAAAGATGCCCCCATCACTGAATGATAAACTTTGCCAGATTTCCCCTCCAACCCAAGACGCGATTTAGTTTCCTCTGTAAAGTAGAGATATGAACGTCTAACAAAGAAGAGCATTAATGTACCTCTATTTTTGTTGTCTTTCCTTGTTTAAAAAGGAAATCTACTTTTTTAATAAAGAGGACTCGTTTTGAAACTTTCATTTCTATTTTCATGCATGACATGAGGTTTTCTACCTCTCATTCTCCTCACCTTGCTTCTCTTACCATCTAAAGACTACTCAAAACAACACACTATTCATGCTCGTGTGTAAAGAGACTTAAGAAACAAAGACATAAACAGTCTCTTAAAAGAAGCAAGCATTTGCCCATTTTGTGATACATGAGCTCTAGAAAAAAGAACTAGCCCACCCCTTTACACCAAAACGATAGTCTACTTGTTCTTTGTAACATCCCGAGTTCCAGGGTCAAATGTAATAACTAAAATAAAAAAAATATGAACTTTACATTTTGTATATTGTTAAACGAGTAAGTAATGAGTGAAATGACTATTTTAAAAGTTTTAGACGATTTTTAGTGTCGTAAGAGACCGTTTAAATATATATATAAATATAATAATATATTATATTTAAACGTGCTCCATTTTTAACGAAACTTGGGTTGACTCGTAGAGAAAAATAAGCTCGTCTCAATGATATATTTGAAATTTTATAAGATGCTATATCTAAAAAGTTATAAGAGAAAAATAATTAAACAGTTAAATTATTATTATTATATAATAATAATATTAATAATAAACTTCATATTCTCGCAATTAAAATGCGCACACAAGCACGTCAATTTTATCCCACATAGTAATTCACTTGTCTTCCTGCTTTCTTATAAATAAAGACCTTAAGGTTGAATTTAAATTATAAGTTTTATTGGGAACGCTCTAGTATTATAGAGAATTTCGAGTAATCGATACCCCATTGGGTATTGTTATTAGTCGATTTTGGAGCTCGGGTAGGAGCGCGAGTAAGGAGACTCTACATCAAATTGTCGTAGATAGTTTTAAGGTATGTTATCGTTTAAGTTTATGTCAAATTAATTATTATTAATTTTAGATTATTATTATTATTAGAAGTAGTGTTAGTATTATTATTTTTAGGCGTTAGGGTTATTGTTAGGGGTGGGTATTGAGTAGCCTAGCCTTAGTTAGGCATGATCACCCATGCTTAAACAAGGTAGCGTAAACCAACATCCAATCATTACAATAACTAGTTAGTTGTACCATTACAATAACTAGTTAGTTGTACCATTACCAAACCTAGGATTACTTAAATTGTATCAGGATCTAGAGATATTACCAGATTGTACCAGGAAATGTTATCAACTGTTTTCTAAATAGGTGAGTTTCTCTGAACTGTTTTCTAAAACGGGATGTGATGTTCTAATAACTGGTAATAATTGAAGAATTGACTATCAATAGTATCTATGATATGTGGCAATGCTTGATAGGATGCTTGAGGGCTGCTTGTATGATTCTGTTTTACCAATGGAGTTTGTATACATAGCCTGGTTATGCGAATTTATATTGTGCTTACTCTGTTCCTATCTGTTTACCATGGTTGTATCAGCTTGATGCAACAATCAATATTAATATGTTTTGAATTTTAAAGAATGCAATGTTCATAAACTCACAAGCTTTATACTGAGTCCCAAATCTTTTCTTTTTGGACACACATCCTAGGTACCAAATGATTGCAGTACGTGAAGATTACGAGCTAGCTTATAAGAAAATAGAGGTCTAGAGCAGTAATTGAGGATTTGAAATTCCAGTTAAATTGATGTAATGCCAGATGTACAGTATGTTATGATGTTAATCAAAGTTAAACTTCCGCTGTAAATTTAGATTACTATATTCTGTATATCTGATGCGTAACGCTCCCCAGAGTGTGGGGCGTTACATTCTTAATCTCCGTTGAGCAAAATATATGAGTGCAAAAACAGACTTTCTTTTTAGTGTAATTTAATTCGTAACTATTTGTACTTGACAAATTTTCATTTTAGTGTAATTTAATTCGTAACTGCTTGTACTTGACATATGATTGATACATAAACATCCCAAAATCCTCTTTCTTTCTACATTGTCATGTTTACAATAGCATCCGTGCTTGATACACAAACATCCAGGGGTTGATAAGAGGAATTATACAAGAAACCATACCAAAATTCTATAAAGAATACCATACAAATATTTACTGGTACCTTGTTCTCCAACAAAAACATGCCCAATTTTTAAAGGATTGGATGATTTTGCCAGACCAAAAAATAAATAAAAAAAAAGTTCTACTCCACCTTTACTCTGTTTTCTTCAAGTTGTGGCTTCTTGGGTTCAGCTGGAAAGTATTTAATGCCCACCATGTCTCCAACTGTACTTATAACCTGATGAGGACACTTTGTTACTTCAAGTACATGGTGAAGTGTTCAAGCAACTACTTGTAACAACAATTTCCCGACCATATGCATGATGACATGAGCTTATTGCAACTAAAGGTAGCGGGTCCAACCCGTTTATTTTGCCACCTATAATAGCATGAGCTGATGAAGCCCACATATAGCATATTTATTATACTTATGAGGTAGGTCTGGTTTATCTTTCATCTCTAATGTCAAAATGAATAGCTTAACAAGAAAAAGGTCATATTAGTCAACAAAAAGTTGTCCAAAACATGCTACCTTACAATTTTTAAAAACGTAATTTTGTATAACAGCTATATAGAGAAGTGAATCGGTGATTTGGGTCAACCAACCTGAACCATTCTTTAGATTTATAGGGGACTTAAGGAATTTCTACGGTTTCTAGGTGAGTTTGAAAACATTTTGGTTTATAAGTAGTTCGCTAGTTGGACAAGCGGACTCAACAAACCCGTTGGTTGGATAAGTGGGCTCGAGCAATCCCGTAGATGCAAGTAGCAAACTCCACTACATGGACTTTTTTTTTTTCACTTTCATTTTCTTTTCTAATAATTCATTTAACAATAATATGTTTTTCTCTCTAATAACTTGTAATATTTAATTTTTCTCTAGAAAATCTACATACACCATTTTGCTTACTGTTTTGTTGCCAATTTGATATAAATTTTACTGAAAACCGAGTTCTTGTAAAAATAAAGTATTTTCTGGTATCGTAAATGTAAAAATACTTATTTTGATAATAACTCGGTATACAATAAAATTTATATCGGCGGGGCCGGTCTCGATAATTACCAAGAGACCTTGGGCCCGGGGCTAGAATTAGAAAATAGGCCCCTTAATACAACGTATAAAAAAAGTCTAAATCGAGTAACTTGTATATTAAAAATCTATAATACGACGATAATTGTTATGACAATAGATCAAACGAAAGTATTGTATCAAAATAATCTAATTTACTTACTTAAACGAATCGGGAAGCTCTCTTAGCATTTTTAAAAACAAAGTTCTCGATCAAGTTTTCATATTAAATTGAGTTTAGATTGGGTGAATGGTATTGGGCTAAATTATTTAAAAGGTTGATGAGCTCTAAGGATAAGTGTGTCGTTTTATTTAGTTTTTTTGACATCCCGATGTACAGGGCCGGACCTGAGAGGGGGCGGGGTGGGCAACCACCAGATTTGTTGAGTCCACTTGTCCAGCTAGCAAACTACCCAAAAACCAGATGCTCTTATAATTCACCTAGAAACCAAAATGAATTACCTAAGTCCTCTATATCCCCTGTAGAGAGAGAAAAAAAATCCCTTTCAACATGTGCTCATTTTGCCGCATCTAAAGAAGCACGTGTATAGCAACCAATTAAGACGACTATATAATGAATCTATAAGAACTAACACTAATGAAATTATGTAGACAAGTAAGCTCACACACACATTTTATAACAGTTAGGTTGTTACCTCTAAGGCTTTGACCATGTCCTCCCGTGTATGAGCAGCAGAAATGCATATACGTGTTCTAGATAGCAGCAGAGGGCTGGCTGGGAAACCAACCATGACAACCGCCACCTGTTGAAGTAAATGGAAGTCAATTACAAAAAACAATCTCCTTCCAGAAACATAATTTATAGAATATAAAAAAATAATATATAACATACGTTCCGTTTGAGACACTCTCTTGAAAAAGCGGGGATTTTTGCAGGATTATAAAGCATTATACGCATTATAGGTGAGTCGTTATCCCCTAAAACCTCAAACCCCATTTTCAGCAGTTCTGATCTAAAATAATTGCTGTTCTCACGAATTTGAGCAAGCTTCTGAGCACCTATATAAAAAAAACAATAAATATCAACTAGTTCTAGCCAATGTGGACAAAATGTTGTTTAGAGAGTAAATTGTGCGAAAAAGATATAATTTATAGGCGTTATATGGACCTCGACTAGAGCCATCCTCCCCAGTAATGACCTTTATGGCAGATATAATTTGCTGAGCAGCAGGAGGTGATATGGATGTGGCATATAGATGAGCTGGACAAGTATATTTCAGATATTGAATAAGTTCCTGTAATGCAAATAGAAATGCCAACCCATATAAATCTTCATGTGTGGTTTTATCTGACGGGATCTAATTTATAGTTGATATTAGTCATGAGCAAAGAAAGAAAATGGTAAGCAAACATGCAGAAGAAAGTGATATATAATCAGAAGCTTAGCAGCAGCAGTATTAATATTTTGTTGAAGGATGCACATGCTTAGAGTGGTAATTTTGACCCACTTTTCTAAGAATGGATCCCTTTGGGTTATGTTTTATCTCTTCTTTTTTGAAGGGTGGGTCATGTCTTATCTCTTCCTTTTTCAATGGTGAACTATGTATTATCTCCGATAGGTCAAATAGGTTAAGCTCAAGGATTTCACTCAAAAGAAAACAAGTCAGATGGGTTAAGCTCAAGGATTTAACTCAAAAGAAACCAAGTCAAATGGATTGAATGGTTCAAACAGGTCGAAAGCCATCCAAAGTGAATCGAAATGCTGAAATGAATATAAACTTCATATTGTTTTATTAAAAAGTTAGTTTTGGCATATTTAGCCATTAATTAATCTACAAAATTCACAGAAAATAGGTAAAGAAAGTGATTGTAGGTTGGGACAACCAGACCTTCGTTCCAACCCAAACAAAAAAAATGACCCCACTTTATTTGTTACCGCCTATTTTTTCATCAATTAGAAAAAAATTGGGGTACATGAGTAAATCTACAAGTCTAATCTAACCATACAAGAGGAAGAAAACACCTCATAATCATATCTTAAATATCTAAAATAAACAGATACTGAGATCAAGTGTTCTTATTTCCTTCCTCTCATGGACATGAGACGATACAATTTTTTGTTTAGAATCTTGGTCTTCTAATTTCATGGATGACAAGGACGACGATGTGGATTGTGTAGAGTTTGATGAAGGATCAACTTTAACAAAGCTCAAAAGTTTATCAGGTCAGGCACAGCAGCTATGGTTTGTTACAGTATGACGACTTTAGCTTTGGTCAGCTCAGAGACATTGGTATTCTTAGATGTTGGTCAGCTTTGGGAACTCCAAACTCAGATCAACACTGATGATTTCTATGCTGATGGATAACTACTGAGGAGTGAGGACAAGACACTGACAAATAAATATTGAAATTATGAGGTCGACCTGTGAATATAGGCTTAATTCATCAGTTAGTTACACAACTTGGGGATCAAGTTATTAACCATCCAACTATTATAAATACACATCTCATGTAATTGTAATAATATACTATTAATGTTGATATTGTAAATCACCAAAATCTCTTTAATCTAGTCATGGGCGTAGCTCCATTAAATTAATAGAGTTAACCATGCTAATATAGTGTATTCTTAATGTTCTTGTGTTTTCCATTGTCTAGCTATTAGTACTGACCTATTCTGGTATATCTTGGGTCCCATACTTCTCCAAACAAGGAAGATGACAGTGGCGGTTGCGAAGATGATAATGATAATGACATGAACAATAATAGTAATGAGCATGGAAGCATCAATAAGGGGATCTCACATGGATAAAACACCCCTGCTATATAACCCACCCACTTTCTAGAAATACACAAGAAGAAAAAATGCCAAGGATATGCCTCTCGTGTGTTGTTATGGCATTTCAAAAGTGATAAAATAAGAACAAACCTTGGATCCTGCTATATAACCACCACATGATCCGAATGATTTTGTAAAAGTTCCCATCATTATGTCCACATCAGCAGTATCCACACCTAAAAGCTCACACACACCTCTTCCTGTTTTCCCAATTGCTCCAATACTGTGAGCTTCATCCAAATATACATATGCCTGTTACATAGCAGAACAAATTAAGATTCCAATAATTGCACATGGTGAACAAGAATAGAAGTGAAAAGATTTATCATTCAAACAAAGGGACTTCGCATGAAAATAATATTATGGAAATGAATAGAAGTGCCTACATTTCAGACTCTTTAAGTGAAAATGAAAATCCATTTCCAAGTTCCAACAACCATGATATAGAATAAACTTCATCTGCACTGTAAAACCAACATCATTTCCCACAAAAAAATGCATCACCTTGTTTTTTTTACATATTGAAACAATCTCAGGGAGATTGCAGATTTCTCCTTCCATGCTGTATATCCCCTCCACAACAACAATGATTTTCTTCCAAGGTCTATGTGTTCTTGGTTGACCATGAGCAATTTGCTCTCTCAATAAATTCTCTAAATGGGAAGGTGCTACATAAAAGTATGGTCGTAAATAACTAAAAATTAAATATGCAGGGATCTCAGTGGACATTTAAACTAGAAAATACTATGAATTCAATCAACATGTGTAAACTTACTGTTATGTTGAAATACTCTGATTGTAGCACCTGACCCTCGAGCACCATTCACAATAGAGTTATGGTTCAAAGAGTCACTGATTATTAACCCTCCCTGTGGACATTCATGAAAAATGAGAAACTTAAACATGTCACTGGTATTAATGTTCAAATAGCAGGACATACTTTTCCAATCAAGACAGGAAGGATAGCAGAGTTGGTGACATAACCCATTCCAGTAACTAAAGCAGCTGGTTTCCCAACAAAATTAGCCACCGCCTCCTCCAATTCAGAATGTAGTGCTGTAGTTCCTGAGTTCATAAAAATAAAAAAAGGTAACAGATTATGAACTCCATTCCCATTCGATGATAAAACTATTATAAGTAGGATATTGAACTAGAAAACTACCTCCATCAGCACGAGAACTACATGTGCTTGCAAAGTATTTCTTCAAAGACTGAATTACACGGGGCGTGCAGTATTCATCTGCAGCAGCAAATCCAAGGTAGTTATATGATCCCAAGTTAAGGCACCTGCTTACTTTTGTAGTCCGCCTGCCAAAATATATAAATTTGCCAGTTTAGGACAAGTATTGAGGACATCTTGCAGACTGAAATGGAATATATCATAACATGATCTAATATTTGGATATTAACGAGGAACCAAAGCAGGCTAAATTTCAACGCCAAACTCAGGATGCATATTCAAACACTCACTTGAGTGTCTTGTTATAATCATTGGAAACACGCTCCAGCACATCAAACCAAGCATCAGGGGGGCTCGATATAGGTCTCCCAAAACAATCCTACATGTACATATATATTAGAAACAAAGTTAAACATTTAACTTTTTGAGGTAAAACATTTTAAAGAGTGATGATGAGACTAAATTGGTGAGGCTGAGATAGGTATGTTGAAGTCTTGAAGACTGTGAATTAACTTCAATTAGGAAAAAACAATGCTCATTCATTTGTCTTTGGCGCTTTCTGATTTTAATGTTTAATTATCATGGACATATCATTGAAGGATTAAAAGGTTGTTTGATAGTTTCCAAGTTCCAGTACAGTTATCCTCATAATGTCTTTGGTGGATGTGAATGAAAACAGGGCCTATATGTATTTTCAACTTAAGTCACAACTCGAGCTGTTTGCATCAACAATGTACTTTGAGATCACATCTTGCATCCTACCAATTGTATCACAATTGGATCTTCCTGAGATCCAGTATCAACATAAACTTGATTGACAGTCCACGTAGTCAAATGCTAATCCTAAAAATGGGATCCTGCTTATATAACAATCTACCTGTCCAAACTAACCACTCACAGTAAAATGAATCCTAAACTAAAACCATATTTGAAAGTTAGCACCTAGTTCTAAGGTGACTAAGACCTTTTTTTTTAACGGCTAACTCACACACCCACTAATCTACTCCTAAATCTACACCACTTGTTTAGTTGTTCATGATGAGGCTTAAACCCTCACAGCTTGAAAGTAACACTACAAAAGCAAGATTAAGTGCATACTAGATCCCCTCCCTAAGCAATAACACTTCCCCGTAAGTTACAGATGCATGTTAAGTGTACACAACAAGATTTACACTCTCAGCTTCTATATTGTGATTCCATCTCATAAATTACAATTCAAATATGCATATGAACAAGGACGTATTTCTGTATGCGTTCACATATACTCATAAACATGCAAATTCCATTCTAATTGATCAAACTACACTTTCAATAAGTCCTTTACGTATCACCAAACCAAATCAACTAGCTAAAACATTCCAACCGCATCATTTGCATAAACAAAGCACACGAAACCATAAATATCCGAAAACTACTACACCTGAATACGACGATACAGCCGGCGAATGTAAAAATCTTCAAGCCCTAGGCAGATCGGTGCATACCCCTGCCAATACACAACATATTAATCATTTACGCATACACTAACAGCAGTTTTCAGTGGAAATTTCAATAAGCAAACGAAAACAGTAAGATGTGATGGACCTGGAGGTTGTTGTCTTTCCACCAATCAACGAGATTACGGAAGAAATCACGTAACTGACCGAAGGCGAAGAGTAATCCGTAACTGAAGTAGGTTGTTAAGGCGGTTAAGTACGGAATCGTGATCATTTTGACAAGTAGGTGTTGTTGTTTACTTGAAGAATGAAGATGATCGGAGATCGGAAGTTCACCGGAGAACTGGACGCCGGCGATGGTGGTGTTATTATGTGTATGGATGGGAGGAAGATGAATCTTTTGCCATTTTTGGATTCTTTTTCACCTCTAAAGTCGTCCATGACCATTGACCATAGGGTTGACCTGCAAAAAAAAATTTTGTTTCAAAAGATTTTTATAAGAAGAAAATGGAAAAATTAATTTCTTGAATTCATTTAAGGAAAAAAGGAAAAGAGAGACGAATGAAAAAATAAGATATAGTTTGGTATGTTGAAATCAGACCGAAATAAAATGAATCATTGAGATGGAATGAATCATTGAAGGTAAATAAAAAAAGATATTTGGTTGATTAAGTGAATAAAATAAACCATTACATAGGTAATTTCATTCCATCTAAACATATCAAATTTATTTCATCTATCACCCATTCCTTCTTTTTTTTTTTTTTTGTTCATTTTTTCTTTCATCCTTAGTCACCACAATCACCCACCCACCAACAACCACCACCGGTCACCACCACCGACCACCAGCGCCACGCCCACCACAACCAACCACCATGGCCACCATCACCATCACCACTGACCGACACCACCATCGCGAACCACCAGCCACCACCATCGGGAACCACCGGATGCCACCACAACCGGGAACCACCACCACTGACAACCACCATCGGCCACTACCACCAGCCGCCGCCACCATCGGCCACCTCCTACCATCATCGAGAACCATATTGGCCACAAGCCCACCACCACCGGTAACCACTGCCACTACCGACCGCCATCATCGGGAACCACCATCAGTCACCACAGACCACCACCACCACAGGTCATCACCACCGTAACCTCTTTTGTATTCCATTTCTTTTTTCTTTTCCTATTAAACAAACAATACAAAGTAATAATTAATTTTCTTCTCATAAATAATCAAACAGGATAATGGAATGTAATTATTCATTTCATTCCTTTGTCCATTTTATTACTTCATATCAAACAATCCCTAAGGCTAAAGTAAATCCTTTCAAATCGGAAGGAAGTAGAGAGAAAAGAAGAAACGAGGAAAAAAATTGATTTTCTATTCTCTCCTTAAGTAAACTCAGGAACACAACGCATGAATAATTCATACATCGTTTAATTGAAAGTTCGTTTATGTTTGTTCGTTTATTGATAAACGAACACGAACACGAACACGAACAAGAAATTAAATCAATGATCATATGAGGTGACGGGTATTTGGCCCAATTATTTGGATGTGTAATAGGTGTTGCTCTATGTCAAGGTTTCCACTGATTGGATTAGTCTTATCATCATCTTCTCTAACTTAGTCAAATCAAGACTAGCATTCATCTGGTTTAAAACTTCAAATCATGCATTAGACGATTAATGTCACACCCCGACCAATGACAGAATCATCGGGGCATAATGTGAATCGATTGCTCATAGCACATGGTTGTAATTGCGTTGAAATAATATTAAATGTCATTTTCAGTGAATAATACTAATCAAACAATATATTACAATCAAATAAAAACTCAAGTAAACATAATAATATTGTATTTAATTTTTGACTAAGTCCAATCCTATGTGAGCATGAAGAAGTCCATTAAACAGTATTTTCTAAAATTATGTGAAAAAGTAACGAGTCAGCTAACGAATTAGCTGGTGAGTAAACAAAAGTTTGAATACATATATAGATTGATTAAAATGATTGAAAACAATTCAATTCATATGGCAATGGCAAGACTTATAATGCAATAGTGTAACATAAAAAACAGACTAACACAATCAAACCTAGTGACTGAATTGACTAGGTCCGCAAACGAAGCCTTATAGAATGAATGATTCCGATTTTAATCACCACGCGACTAAACAAATGGGGTGAGTTTGTCAAACCAATAGATTTATCATTGTTACCGTGATTACATAAATTACTGATTGTGTTCTTATCTAGTCTATCTAACTATGCACACATAATTGCAAATAATAACATAGCATGTATAGAATTTAATTTTAAATAGAATAACAATGGATAACAATTGATTGTATAAGTGTCACATGATTTTCCCAAAAATAGTTTATATAAAATAACGTAATAACTTGACTAAATAAAATAGAATGATATTATTAAGTAATTAGGATTGAAAATGATAGTGATCCATTTGGAAACTTAAATATTACTTAAATATTTAATTTATAATAATTGATTAAGTAATGGTTAGGTATTAAAGTATGAAAAAGAAATAATTAATTTAATAATTAATTATTTAAAACTTGGTCAAAATTAATTGAATTATTTAAGTGACTTGCAAAATAATTTGAAATAATTTAGGTTGGATTTAAAATTCATTTTATAAAGTTTTTTTTAACTTTTAAATAATTTTTATAATGATTTTGTATTGTTAAACCTTTGAATAAAGAAAAGTACGAAAATTATATGATTTAAATTTCAAAAAATAAAATAAATATTTCTAGAATAAATATGATTAACAAAATAATTTTTATACAACTTTAAGTCTTATTAGATAATAATTTTATAACGTTTTTATTCTTTAAAAGCATTGGCGGAGGATAGTGGAGGCCGGGGGGCCGCCGCCCCCCCTATTTTTTTCGTCGGTAGTGTTAAATTTTAATCCGGTAGTGTAAATTTTTGGCTCGGTAGTGTAAATTTTTATATAAATATCGAGTTCGCCCCCGCTCCCCTACGTGATCGTTCAAGCTCTGCCACTGTTTAAAAAATAATAAAATATAAAAATTATATCTTTTAAAGTTTTCAAAGATTAAATTATAATTTTTGAAATGGTTTTAGTTATCAAAATAATTTTTTTATTAACATCATAATATAATAACAATTTTCTGTAATTTAAAAATGGAAAAAATCGAGTTTAAAAAAATATGGGGGTGCCTGGGGTCGAACCCGAGACCCCATGGTAGTTAAGAAATCCCTAATTATCACAAGAACCCTATATCAATCTGGATCAAATTGAAGCTCAAAATGAATTTGTTAATGAAATCAACATTGGAGCTTTTAGGAGGTGTTTGGGATTGTTTCTCAAAACAACTTATTGACTTGTTAACTTTTTTAATAAGTTAATAAGTTAGTATGGACTGACTTATTAACTTATTTCCCTCACAACCATCACATTACCAAACATTATAAAATGACTTTTTAACTTTTTAAAAGTTAAAAGGTTAAAAGTTGGTAAAAAAGCACTCCCAAACATCTTAATCCCCAAGTGAAATCGAGTGTCTGAGTGTGTGGAATTACTTGAATTAAAGTGTAATTCGATGATAATAAGAGAAGAATATGTCGCGTTGAGGTTAATCTAATTTGAGATACAAACGATGATGATGATCAAAATAATCACATGTGAAGATTTTGAGTGTGATTTCAACCAAAAGTCCCTTATAAACTGTGTTTTAGATTGCTCGGATAGTTGCCTTTGATTTGATTGTAGGTTCGAATGAATGTGGGAATCGAACGCCATTTGTGTGTGTGTTTCAGATGGAATTGAGAGTTCAAATATGTTTAAGGAATCCAATAGAGTGTTTTCCCTCATTTAATTAGATCCAGTTTTTGTTGTTTCTAGTCAAACGGGTAATGGGTCGAGTCGGATGTTACAGCTTTGATTTTGATGATGAATGATGCCGTTATAGATCAATTGATTAGATGATTATACTTGAAATGATCACAGGAACGTTATGTGTTAATAAATTCGATTGATTTTGTTGATTTTTGAGTTGTAGCAGATTTTGTTTGAACAAACTTCGGTTTCGAGTCAAGAATAGATCATAACAATCGAAATAATTGAATTGCATTATGTTCCTAAGTTTGAAATTGTTTCTCGAGCATTAAGAGGTAAGTTATTCGAGTTAATTCGATGGATCGATGTGACTTGGGTATTGCCGGAGTGGTGGCCAAAGGTGGCTGGAAAGGGATAGTCGGGGGGGGGGGGGGGGGGGGGTTGGGATGGTTTGGGTTATTTTAAAATAATTACAATTAGGTCCTTGTATTTTCATATGATTATGATTTTATGTAAAAAGTATTTAAAATAGGTTTTGAAAAATTACATTTTTGACCATGAACTTAATAAAATCTAATTTAAATAATAAAAATTTTATTTTATAAATCATGAAATTATTATAAATCGCTTAACTGATTTAATAAATGGAAATTTAATAATACAATTAACAATACTGATTAAATTACATATTTACTACATTTGATTCATGAAAATAAATACATTTATTTAATAATGAAATTTTGTTTTCTCATTATATGAAAGATCAAAAATGAGTTCGAGTTTGAGTTTACATTACTAAATGAGTCAGATGTTACAAGTACATGGGCGAAACTACCTTGGAGAGAACAGAGTCAATTGAGATTATTTTTTTTTACGGTTCAAGAAAAACATATATAATACACAAATTTTGAATTACATCAATCTTTATTGACAACTGACACCATTGTTTTCCAAAAAAAATATATATTTCTTCATTCTGCATTGGTTTCTAAAAAAATATATAGTTTTTTTTGTAAGTTAAAAAAGTAACTAAAAAGTTATATAAAGGTTTAAATGAATGTTATTGTCTTAGTTGCATAAATTATACGATACTAGAATCAAAAACTCAAATCCCTATTCAATTTACATTTTATATTATCTAATTATTAATTAGTTGTACCGATTGGCAAGAAACATATTGACTATGAGTTGGTCTATCGGTTATTGAAGTTAACATTAGTTCTATTAGTTGTAACCATTAGTATTAAGAGATGTTTTTATTTACTGAAGTATGTAAAGATGAGTGTATAAATGATGTTTGTATCAACTACATTTAAAGACAGTTATTTAAAAAAATTACCATTAAAGATGTGATGGATCTGTCCCAAAACATGAAAACTTGTAGGGATCAATTATAAAAGAAATTTTCCTATATTTTAATAATATTAAATTTTTTTATAGTGACATTGTCTTTTATTTGTGATCCGATCCGACGTTTGACCGACCTGAAAACTATGACGTCTTGATTGTTGGAAGCCAATAACCGTAAAATATTGATACCATATGGAAAACTTCCTGGTTATGTCATCGGATGATTAAGTGAATTGAAAAATAGACTAAAACCGTTCAATAATAATCATATCAATGTGCCTTTTTTTAACAAATTACAAAATTATATTATCCATTTCATTTATTTAATAAAAAATTCAAAACAGTAAGCATTTAGTGACTTTTGTGCTTTGTAGTTTCTATCTTTTATATATTAGAGTTAGAGTATAAGAATAACACATACAATTTTATTCACATATCAAGAATTATGTGGTAGCTAACATCACATTTTTTAAGGTGGCATGTACAAAAATATGATACGTGGACCCAGATTTTTTCATTATTTACGGGAAGACTAAAAGATATTTTTATAGTTACATGAATATGATTTGTTTAATCACAAAATGGATACTGTTAGGGTGACGACGCGTACTCACCGTGAGCCCATGGCGAGGCATGACGCCGAGCTGCACCACCACCGCTGCCCCCTCTATGCCGAATTTTCTCATTGTCACGGCATATACTCGTTGTGACATTGCCCATATGACTGTTGCGTGTGTGTGTTGTGTAATGGTATAGTGTGGTATGGTGTGGCAATGCCGCCGGCATTAAATTTGAGTGTGTGGTATAATATGACATGATAAATTTGATTGTTAAGTTTATGGTGTAGTGTGATAGGTGTGGTGAGAGTTCCTCCTCACCTTTATGAGTTTCTTAAACATACAATGCTAAAATACAAATATAAAATGAAAAATAAAACATTTTTATAAAAAGTAAGTTTCTTCTGCAAATGTTCGATATATATATATATATATTTTTTTTTTCTTTTGATTGATCGAGTGAGGAGTGAAAAATAAAGATGAAAAAATAGCTCAAATTAAGTAAATGTGGAGTCAAAGGATTATTAATTCATGTAAACAAAGTAAATTTGTTACATTTGATACTAATAAAACTTGTGGTTCGAGTAGAAACTATGTGAGGATTTAAGTATTTTGTATTTATTACAAAGAAGTTGGTATGGGGAGGAGGAGAGGAACGATATATACACATTTTTTGATATAAAAGATAAAATATGTGGATATGTTTAGTATAGGACCATTTTGATGTGCTGATTTTGGATTGGAATAATATATCTAAGCTTTAACAAGGACTATATTAAACTTTTTTATTATCTTTTTACTTTAAGCGTTAAGGAGCCCTCCCTCCATCCCTTTGTTAGAAAATGAGTATGAAGCTCGCACGATCGCTCTTGAGTTGATGTGGCACGCCCCCGCTAGAAGTTACCCCCCCCCCCCCCTCAATCATCGCTTAAATGCAGTTCATATTATTGGCATCTTCACACATCACCCCATTCAACCTATTAAAACCAAATTTCAAACGTCTCTTTAATTCTCGTGATCTTTTAATATTAAAAAAATTAAGAGAAATATACTACTCAATGTCTCTCTTATTGATATTGTTCTGGTTCCCTTAAAAAGGAAGTGATAACACCACCTATCAGGTCTGATTAGCGGTCCACGAAGCTGCATCTTTACTCACTTGATCCATGCACATCGCTCTCTCCAATAAGGTTTGTACATTCGTATACACACTTGTGTACACATGTATATGCTTGTTTTAAACTTGTATGCATATGCATAAGCATCTGTATACCCTTCATATGGCTATTTTGAGCTCGTATAAGAATTGGAAAAAAAGTTGGACATGCATTTGTATGGTTTTGCTACTCAACATAAGCATAAATGAATCATGTGAACAACTTGTAGTTTTCGAACAGATTTGTGACTGTTTAAGGTGGGAAACCATTAAGGGAGAACCTTAAGCAAATGATGTTGTGAGCTGATATAGTTCTCTTATGAGAGAGTATCAGTGTATGTCACAAGAAGACATCATGGAAATGATTTCAGAGACATACAAAATCACACGAATACTGGTTGTTCATATGATTAAAACCAATGTTCATGTATATGATAATCAATTCAACTTAGAACTATTAAGATAAAAGCATGATACTTATCAATGGTTGTTAGACCTCAACAATTGGAATTGTGACATAGAAGTGTGGTTAGCTACATGAGATACCCTAACTTTGAGATACGTTTTATGTGTTTCCAATATCTCAAAACGGTATACTATTTGATAGTAACATGATTGCTAATGAAGGGGTTAAATGATATAGCGCTTACCTCTCTATTGAATACATAAAGTTATTTTTAACTCACAAAGTTTGCATTATGTGATTATACAACGACCGACAAAAAAGTTCATCTAAGCATTTATGCATTTTTTGTTTTTTTCCTCAATATTCAATACAGAGTAAAAATCATAAAAAATATTAAACAATTTGAATAAATCATTAGTTACCCGTATTTTTTGTTGGTTTAATTATGAAAAGTAAGACTGATAGTCATATTTCTTTTAAGTTAAATTTGCCTTTCATCTCGAATGTTTACCAACTCTAACCAGTTGAATTCATATTAATGTTGTTTTTTATATCATTGCTTGATGTTTTCAATTTTTAACAGTTTTGGTCTAAATGGCCAACCCAGTGTTATTTTACAGCTTGGTTGTGCGCACCACACATGAGGCCATATTCGTCCATTCATAAAAAAAACAAATATATTTAATGTTAATCAAAGCCACCTAAAGATATATAATGTTCGCTCATAATAAAATTAAAAATATTTCATCCCCCACATGAGATGCATAAATCACAAAGGCACCACCACCGACCATCAACCACTGCCACCACATAACTAGCCCACACTGCCACTTCTTTATCCTCATCCACCAATTCTTGTTCATCATCACTCTTCTCATCCGCCTCATCAACTTCACCCACCACTCTCCAACGACATCACCCACCACCCACTTCATCTCTTACACACACATTATCCTTAGATATCTTCATCGTAACCAGAACTATCTGTGGCTGAGGTTGGAGGAAGCAAATTTGCGTTGAGGGAGAGAGGGAGAAAGATAGCGTATAGAGAGACAAGCTGTATTTTAAAAGTCCTAAGTGTATGATTTAAATTACAAGAAAAAAAAATATGAATAAACTAAAATACCCTCAAGTGCAATACATGTAATTGTACTTTAACGACAACAACAAACAAACTATTAAAAATCTAGAACCACAAGCTATGATATAAGAAAAACAAAAAGTCGCTAGGTAAAGATGGATAGACATAGAAACAAAAAACAAAAGTAACTCATTTCTTTTTTCACATTACACCTTATTGTCTCTCATATATTCGAAAGAGCTTCGCTATGCCTTTCTTTTGTGAAAAATGATTTTATATCTAACATGCATTTAATACTATGTATTTATTTTTGAAATTCCATGATTTAAATAAATCATACTATTTACACCTACATTTTTACTATTTACATCAAGTGTTATGACATCAAATTAACATATAGTTTTGTTTATCTGTTAACTTTTAAAATATAATATTTTATATAAACAAAATCTATTCAAAATATGATTTCACCTATTTTATAAAAAAAACTTTAAAGTATTCACACTAGTTTGTTTATTCTTATTTTCATATTTATACTAAAAAAATTATCTTTTCTCTTTTTCTTTCAATTAAATAATTTATTTTATATATTACTTTTTTTTTTCTCTTTTACTTACAAATATTTTCAAAAATATTAAAAAGTTTACGAATATTATATTATGTTTTCCAAAATATGAAAATAAACAATAATATATTTTTTATACTCCAATTACAACCACACAATATCAAAATAAAATTTCTTACATCAAAATCTACACAAAAACAAACAAATCTATTGAAAATTTGAAACCAAGTCAATCAAAAAACTGACCTCCTTTTTACCCTCTGGAGTCTAGTCTACCACCATAATAAACCCACACACACTTCTACACTCTCTCTCTTCAACTACCCACTCTTTCATCACATATTAAACTACATACAATTTATGCTCACCACCACCACCACCACCATCACCATTCAATACCCCCAACCACCACACAACCACCAACCACCACCCACCACCACCACCAGCTTTCACCCTCAATGGACCTCTAGTTCCACCATAAGCAATGGGATGTGTGCTCTGCAAAAGAGCCACACCAACACCCACCTCAAACCCCAACACCCACAACCAAAATGACCCACAATCTCATCCTCCACCTACGCATATCGTCGAACACCTGGTGCCCATCGCCGGAGCTCCGCAGACCGACCGCCGGAGACCCAGACACTACGCGCTCAAGACCCACCAAGGCTGGCCCTCGTGGCTCTGTGACGTCGCCGGTGACGCCATCAAAGATTGGACCCCTCGTCGAGCCAACACCTTTGAGAAAATCGATAAGGTTGGACACTTGGACCCCTCAATTCCATCGATTTCGTGTTGAATTTTGTGTTTAAATGTTGTGATTTTGGTTGATATTTGTTGAATTTGTTGGGTGTAGATTGGGCAGGGGACTTATAGCAATGTGTATAAAGCTAGGGATTTGATCACAGGAAAGATAGTGGCTTTGAAGAAGGTTAGATTTGATAATTTAGAGCCTGAGAGTGTGAAGTTTATGGCAAGAGAGATTCTTATACTCAAGAAGCTTAATCATCCCAATATTATCAAGCTTGAAGGATTGGTTACTTCAAGAATGTCTTGTAGTCTTTACCTCGTGTTCGAGTACATGGAGCATGATCTTTCGGGTCTTGCAGGTGTTCAAGGTGTCAAATTTACAGAGCCACAGGTAACTTTCAGACCCATTTTATAATTTTCTTGATTAAGGTAGATATTGACTTAAATCATTGATTATGAATATTTGATTGACTTTATTTGGGTTGTCATATTGGTTTTTATGATAGAGTTGTATTTGTCTTGTTCTTGATGACTTGTATGGTTGTAGCTGTCTCATGGTTTGGTTCATCGTGCTTTCCGACATTGTTGTTTTCTGATGTTTTGTCCATTAGATGGTATCCAGAAATATGTTTTTGTTGGTTTTTTTTTTAATGATTGAATGGGTGTGAATGCTGGCCAAATTCTGTTTGATGTTGTTTTCAGCTTCAATTTCATCGATGTTGACTATGAAAAGTAATGCGTAAACGCATTTGGTTGATTATAGACAATTGTGGCGATTTATTTTTGGTAATTTTGATTGTATCATATATTCATATGGGGAACAGTCGAAAAACGATGGATTTTTAGTGAAGTCAAGAATATACTAGTACATGAAATGATGAAGTTTATATCAAGTAATGAACTAATGATAAAGAAAACAAGTAATCTACTTTTAACTTTCTTGAAATACAATATTATTTAATGTTTGTTTTTTATATGTCAAGTTATGAAATTGAATAATGATAACTTTTTCCAGCACTAGTTTTTGCATCTACGAAGGTTTCATCTCATTTTTCTATTGTTAAAAATTAGGAAAGATAAATAACCATGTTTTTTTAGGTTTTACATGTCTGAAACAGTAATCATGTGGGCAGGTCAAGTGCTACATGAAACAGCTACTTTCTGGGCTTGAGCATTGTCACGATAATGGAGTGCTGCACCGTGACATTAAGGGCTCAAATTTATTGATCGACAACGATGGAATTCTTAAAATAGCTGATTTTGGGTTGGCTTCTTTTTTTAATCCACAACAAAAGCAACCAATGACTAGTCGTGTTGTTACCCTCTGGTACCGACCCCCTGAGCTACTTCTCGGTGCCACTTATTATGGTGTTGGTGTTGACCTGTGGAGTGCTGGCTGCATTTTGGCTGAGCTTCTCGCTGGGAAACCAATATTGCCTGGCCGGACAGAGGTAAACATACAAAAACCTTGTGGTTTGATAACTTGATTAAATTATCCAGATTAAAAGAATCTTAAAAAAGGTTCATTCTGAATCTCTCTTGTATCTTCCATACTTGATAATTTTCGATTTATACTGATATTTAAGCATCACATGTCAAATTTCAATCCTTTTATGAATGACATTATGAATCAATCTATTTGGGTTGTGTTCTATCTTGAAAGGGTCGAATTTTAAACACATGTCAAGTGAGTTGAAAGTCGCCCAAAGTATATTTTTAATGCATGCATGATACAACCTTCTAATTCATTTTATTAAATATAGATTAGTATTGTATAAATATTTTTAAAAAATGGATATTAATGTGTTTTGCGGGTCCAAGCCAATCCGTGCTGGTGCCTGTGTGTCTTGACCCGTGCTAAATTGAACCATTTCAACGCTGACCCTTTTTAACCTGTTACCAAACCCAACCACCCTGCATTCTAATCTTGCTAAACGTAGAAGATGAGTTGGATTGTGACCATTCTGTCTGGATTTTAACTTCAGGTTGAACAACTGCACAAGATATTCAAATTATGCGGCTCTCCATCAGAGGAGTATTGGAAGAGGTACCGGTTGCCAAACGCTACTCTTTTCAAGCCACAACATCCGTACAAGCGTTGTTTAGCTGAAACATTCAAAGATTTTCCACCTTCTTCTCTACCTTTACTAGAAACTCTTCTTGCAATTGATCCTAAGGACCGTGGCTCTGCTACATCAGCCCTGAATAACAATGTGCGTAACATCCTGCATTTGCATTACTTATGAATGGGTCGATTTTGGTTTATATTAAATCTAAAGGAATTTGCAATCTGTAAATAAGGGAGTCAATTGAACTCTTACTTTCTCTTTGTGTGCAGTTCTTCAGTACTGAACCTTATGCTTGTGAACCATCAGAATTACCAAAATACCCTCCCAGCAAAGAAATAGATGTCAAATTGAGGGAGGAAGAAGCTAGAAGGTTGTTATATTGTATATTTTTCGACCTTACAAAATGTTTTCCAGTTATTTTCTCTAACAGTTTATGCAAATTTCATTATTATTTATCCACAGGCAAAGAGGTTTAAGTGGGAAACCTCATGCTGCTGATGGAAATAGAAGAACAAGACCACGTGAACGGGTTAGCCGAGCAGTTCCTGCTCCAGAAGCCAATGCAGAGATCCAATCCAACTTAGATGTAAGTGAAACATCTTAATTTAATGTTATTAGTCACAAATACTAGTGATTTTTATGACTTTAGTTGACAGCTGAAAACCTGGTAGACATATAATTAGAAATTCATAGTTAAATTTATATTAAAAAACTAATCTCATTTGATTTTAAAAGTCAACTACCTCCTTTTCTTGGACATTGACAATATTCTAATTTACTTTGAGAATTTGAATCCAGCATAAAATACAAATCGAAATGATATTTGCTTGATAACACCATATAATATGCAAATAGATATTAAAAACTATACTATCTTAATCTTTAAATAGAATTGATTTAGGATGACGTATGCATTGCAATTAGACTTTTGATAAAATATCAACCCATTTGACGTATCCTAACTTAATAATTTTGCCAATTTTCACTTGATCTATATCGGCCCATTTGAGATAAAACATATACCAATTTCTTGATTTTGATCTCCAGAGAAGAAGAGCTGTAACCGAAGCAACCGCCAAAAGCAAGAGTGAGAAATTCCCACCACCCCATCAAGATGCAGCTCTCGGGTATCCAACACACAACGGCAGACCCACATCTTTCACAACGAATGATGACAATTCATTCGGGTCAATTTTTGAGTCAAGGTCGGTCAAAGAACCCGGGACCCTGGACGGGTCTTCAATGACAAAAAAGAGCAAAAAAGAATCATCGCGTAGGTTCCTTCGATCCATCCTTCCAACCTCTGTTAGTCTATCAATGGATTTTGGGTTCAGAAGCAAAGAGCCAGTTTCTGAGGTATATGGCAGCAGAAGGTAGATAAGATGTTTGTATCTTAAGTTATTAGGAGATGTGTAAATTTTCAGGCATTGCTTAAGGTCTTCAATGTCATTTTATTGGTACTGTTTTTGGTTGGGTCATTTTAATTGTTAGTTGTATAATCCAACACAAAAGGGAAAACCAATGGACTCTTGTTCATAATTTGTAAAATGCAATTCCACATCTCTTGTATATAAAAGTCCTGTCATTTTCTGCCTTAGATATCTATACACTATATTATAATACAAATTATATTATAATACATATAATGAGGACGAGATTGTCTTTTTACAGTAATTATTAGTAGTTTTTAGTAGTTTAAGGATTCAAAATTGTCTTTTATGAATTTAATTATCTTCATTGTTCACGCACTAACATTCCTCAACATTTTTAACCACTAAAACTTTTCATACGTCTATATTTTTTTAAAATGATTACACCATAAAGAACATTTCATTCTCTTTAATTTAATTATGATATTTTAATAGTCTTTTATTAATTAAAAAATTCACATTTGGTTTCCATCGCATTGCTCAGGCATCACTCTAATTAACAATAGTGACGCGGCACCACAAGGAATTTATCGTGGTTCAGCAAATGTGATTTACGTCCACGAGTTGCAACTATGTTTTTATTTATTTAGAAGCTCAAAGAATTAAAATACAATTGTCAATAGAGCTAATCTAGGGTCATTGCTCAAATTTAACCAAGTAAAGTTCGTTTAGTCTAATGTGGGTGAGGGCCGGCCCCTATCTAAGCCTGCACATATACTCGAAATTATTCGATGAAAAAATTAAGAAAGAAGGAAATGGAAATATGTTAAAGGCTTTGTTAGTCTTGATCTTAGAGCATTTACAAATTATTCTTTAATTATATACTTATAATTTAATTAAAAATCAACACCACCCTACCATTTATATATTATTTTTCAAAACCCGTAAGTTTAATGGCTTAGTTACGGTTCTAAATCTTTTTTAACATCTTACGAGAACTGCCATCTTCAAACACATAAATACATATGAACTATAAAAAAACACTTTCTTTCTCTTTAGTAATGGAGACAGTCATAATTCATTTAGTGAAAGAGATATATTCAGATAATATTTAAGAGCTAAAAAATATTAACTTCACTTTCTATTTATTAAACGATTAAAGTATATAAAACAAATATATATTTTTGGAAGAATCAATGAATTATCATAAAATCGATCGTGTACACAATAGTAAACCTCCGTACATAAAAGACTTTGCTAATTGCTATATACCAATCACCAATGCTTGCTTCATCGCTGATCATTATTATTTCTTTCACTTTAACCCATCTAAAATATTCGATGTAATATTTAAAATAATATCACATAAGTTATATATTTTAGTAAACAAACTCATGTCAAAATACAGAAGTGGCATGTTAGTTAAATAAAGTTTAATTTAACATTTTCCCACTTTTTTGTAAAAAGTATAATTTTTCAAACTTTTAATATATAATATTTTATATAATTTGAATATATGTGTTTTGTTTGTTTTTATCTATATAACAAAATTATTTTGTTAAAGTTGTGAGAAACACTTTTCTGCACAAAATGCATGATGATGCTGCATACATCAAATCGTAAAGCGATCCAGCCCCTCCCCGAACCTTGTACAAAAACTAAGCCAAACATCGGGTAAACTTTTCTTCTTAAGTATAAATTGTATCACAAACTGTATTATACTCAATATAATAATATAAATTCATACAATTCAGTTTATGATAAATTTTATATTAAAATATAAATAATGATAAATTATAATTTTATCACAAACAAGGTTATACTCAATATAATAATATATAAATTCATACAACTCAGTTTATGATAAAATTTATATTAAAATATAAATAATGATAAATGAATTTTAATCTGAATTAATTTAAAATTATTATAGATTAAAAAGTTTATAGGATAAAAAAAGTATTATGTAAATAAAAGAAAAAAATTAATATTTCAGTTAGTCAGTCACGTTAATGTCAACATGGTCAAATAGATTAACCCGATAATCTTCATCCAAGATCATTGGGAAAGAAAAATCATATATAGAGAAAATACCGGAGATAAAGCATACGTTCTGTTATTTCAAATATGAATTTACAAATTAAGTCATCTAGTTTGTGTTCAATTTACATATTTACTTTGAGAATTTCCCAATGTTACAACTTGAGTCCAAAGAGGCTATGCCTTAAACTTAATAACAATATTTTAAAAACTGGAACTGATAAACGAGTAACAAGTGAGATCATTGGCATATACTTTTCTTTCTATTATCAAACCTCATTCGACACCCTAAGGTGCAACTTGTGGATGACTAGTCGTCTTCATCCTTTACCCCCTAGTTGAACGATAAAGCAAGTCCCCATAAACAACAACCGATTACTTCATGCTTGATCAACAAATGTGGTAGTATGGTATAACTGAAGATCAAATAAACTTAATAGGTAAGCAAAGAGGCCTCAAAGTTCTTTTATGTCAAAACCAATATTATGTTTTAAATTATTTATAATATCATCTAAATGAATACTTAATATTTACACACCACAGAGGTGTTATCCCGCACATGTGGTTATACAGGCTATACGATGTGTTTTTCTACGATATGATGATTTTTCAGTTATACAAGTCACACAGAAGAAGACTATGCATGTCATATAAAATATCTGACTGACATAGATGCGGTTGATGCGACGAGCCACACCACCGACAAAGCCGATACAAGCCGTACAATCCTTTTTCACCATCTACACCGGACGCATGGTGTATCTATAGCAGCTCCCGAGGTGCCAAAATAGCAAACTAATTTTTAAAGGTTTAATACACACACAACATATTAATTAAGGATTAAAACTGCAATATTCGACAATAATGTAACTTCTTCGCTATTCTTCCTCCGGTCTTCAGGTAATCATCTTCGTGTTCTTCCTCACTAACATTGATCTGTTACAGTTTATTTATATCGCCATTGATCGATTTGCTTCATGAATGTGAAGTAATTGCTTGTTATACGTACAAAGGAGGACGAATCGTGCATTGTGTGTTGATCATCTGTAATGGCGTCGGCAACCACGGCGGTGAAGGAGCATGTGGCGGAGATACGGCGGACGAAGTTTTCAATCGGCAGAGAGATGAATCCGTTGACGGAGGATCTTCATCAGGCTGTGAAGAATCTGTCTGCAGAGCTTTACGCGAAGGATATTCACTTCCTCATGGAACTAATTCAGGTTTTTGCTCAAAATATCATCTGTTATGTTAGTATTTTGTTAGTGTTTTGTTCGATTTGTTCATCTGTGATGATTTGAAGTTTAATCTGTTGTTTACACACGCCGTTGCTGCTGCAAATTTCGTGTTTCAGGAGGTTAATCTGTGTTTGATTTTGTTTAAACCTGATCAACAGTGATATGCAATAGTTGAAAATTTTGAATATAGTCGTGATTCATTTGTTGTTGATAATTGAGATTGAAAACCTAGTTAACTTGTAAAACTATTACCTCTGTAAGTTTGAGGATGATGAATGATCAGCTTTGCTTTGGGGATAAATTTGATTTAAGGTGTTTTTTGGTTGAACGATTGTTGTTTTCAGAATGCTGAAGATAATGAGTATCCGGAAGGAGTGGATCCATCACTGGAGTTTGTGATCACGTCAAAGGACATAACGAACACCGGAGCTCCGGCGACCTTATTAGTATTCAACAATGAGATAGGGTTTTCACGTAAAAACGTTGATTCTGTTTGTAGTGTGGGACGGTCTACAAAGAAAGGTCTTCGTAAGCGTGGTTATATCGGCGAGAAAGGTACAATTTTCTATATTTTCTATTTATTTTCAATTGTTTACTCGTTATTGACTTATTTCTCCATGTGCGTGTGGTTAAACCTGTGTCACATGAACTGTGAACATGCACATATTTTGGTGTTGTAAATTGAATCTAGAATTTGTGTAACGTACTCTTGATAGAAAAAAAATTCCAAATCCTGCTGAAACGCTTGTATTTGTGATTGTTGATTGTGTTTACCTAACATATTTTGATTTGTGACTAGGCATATTGACTAAAACTTAGATTCTATTTATGGAGCACCGAGCATGCTATATTTTTGTTTTGGTTGCAGATGTCATCTCTTTGTGTATGTGGGGGGTTATTCTGATTAAGCCAGACTTAATTTTTTTATATCAACTCTCTAGTTTTTTAGCAGTTATTAATAAACAGTGTCCAAAAACAGATTTGGGACAAAAAGAATTCAAGAGAGAAGCTATATTTAGCAGCTTCTTTTGAATTATTAATGAGATGGTCAGTTATCTTAAGTTTTAAAAATAGATGCTAGAACAAAGAACAAAAAGAACAGTCACATTCTACAAGCTCGTAGGGTTTCTACTGTGAATGTGCTTTACTTTTCATGTTTTTTCTTTTTGGAACTGATTTATAGTTACTTTTCTAAGAGGAACATATTTTCTACCATATTGTATTTTTATCTTGCATATCATTTAGTACTGCTTCTCGTACATGGTGTACTTGTTATTTCAGGTATAGGACTTAAGCAATGGTTATCAGATATTGTCAATGTAATATATTGTCCCAACTCTATCTGCCATTAAAAGCGTATACGGTTCGGCTGCCACCCTGCCTACTACAATTCTTGTATTGCCATTAAAGCCAGAGAAGGTGAAACCAGTCAAAGATCAACTTTCAAATGTCCATCCAGAAGTTCTATTATTTCTGTCAAAAATAAAGCGACTTTCTGTCAGGGAAAACAATGAGGATCCTAGACTTAACACTGTCAGTGCAATATCCATATCCAGTGAGAGAAACTTTGTTACTTCAAAGAGCATGGATGCAGATTCCTACACACTTCATCTTACTGCTGATGAGATTGGCCATGAAGCTAGCAGTGAATGTGGGTATTACATGTGGAAACAAAGATTTCCTGTGAATCAGGAAAACAAAGTTGATGTTAGAAGGGAAGTAGAGGAGTGGGTAATCACATTGGCTTTCCCAATTGGAAAAAGACTCAATAGAGCAAACTTTCCTGGTATCTATGCGTTTTTACCAACTGAAACAGTAACAAATTTTCCTTTCATAATTCAAGCAGATTTTCTCTTGGCCTCATCAAGGGAAAATATCCTATGGGACAGCAAATGGAACCAAGGAATTCTTGATTGCGTGCCCGTTGCATTCTTAAATGCATTCAGAGCTCTGGTAATATCAACTGTAAATGCTCCTGTAGCTAATCTTCCCAATATGTTTCGTTTCTTACCTGTCAAATCTTCACCTCATGCAAAACTGAACCAAATCCGGAATACAATTAAAGTAAAATTAACGAACGAGACTATCATCCCATGTGAGTCATACACAATGCAGAAGTTGTTTCATAAACCCAGTGAAGTTGGCAGGCTAAAGCCTGAATTTTGGAGCATATTGAACAAGGCAAGGAGCCAAGGCGTGAGCTTGCATAATATTTCATCTCATGGAGCTTATCTTCTTAATTCTTCATTTGATCAAGAAGAATACAACGATATTCTGGATTTTTTGGAAATCAAACCTGTAGAGGATAACTGGTATGCAAAATGCATTGCTGGTACGAATCTTGTAATGGGTGTCACTGAGGATTGTTATTTAGAGCTTCTGGCATTCATAGCCGAGAATTGGGAGCCCTCGTTCCACATGACCAATATCAAGAATATCCCACTCATAAAGTATGTCGGGTTTTATGGCAACGTGAATTTATTCAATATAAATGCATGTTCTAACAAACTGCTTGCTGCGGAATCGGATTCTGATCACATCTCATGGTTGATTAATTGGAACACAGAATTCCATTCTACAAGAAGCCAGTCCTTTCTGCCCAAAGTCACACAAGTAGCTATAGGAACATGTTTAAAGAGACACACATTAAAGAAGTGGCTTAAAGAAGAGGTGAAGGTTAAGTTTGTCACTGTTAATGAATATGCGGTGAGTCTTTGTTCTTCACTCAATGACAGCAAGCTAGTGGTTACTGTTGGGTTTGTGGAGTCTTGACTTGGGCTCGGGTTAAAAGACAACTCAGTGGCAGATTAATTAAATTAAAGACTTGGCCCGTTTTCATTTAATTTTAGCCCATTAGGGTTTTCTTAGGGACTAAGTTGTAAACCCTAATTTTCTCTATTTATATTGTGTCATTGTACTTGTAATTCCTCACGAGTGAGGCAGAAAGCAATAAAATAGTATCCTGGTTGCAGCCCGTGGACGTAGGTCACATCGACCGAACCACGTTAAATCTCGCGTGTTCATCTTTATTATTATTTTCTCTCGCCGTTTGATTGTGTTTGTGTGTCGATCTACAGCCGGATCCCTAACAAGTGGTATCAGAGCTTCGGCTCGTTACACACGCAAGAAACACGAATCGCGAGAGAAGTATCGATATAGGTTTTCAAGAATCGGCATCCGCTGCCGCCGTTCTGCCTCCGCCGCTGTTCTGCCGCCGCTGCTGTTCCGCCGCCGCCGTTCTGCCGCCGCCGCCACTCTGCTGTCGCCATTCTGTTCTGTCAAATTAGGGTTTCCTATCGAACTTACTGGGTAGTTTGATTGTGTGTTGCATTTCAAAACTCAGTTCCGACTCGACTGTTAAGCATCTGTGGTCTGGGATAATGGCTGAGAGCGGGAAACTTCAGATTGAGAAGTTTAATGGAAACGATTTTGGTTGGTAGAAAATGCAAATGGAGGATTTGCTTGTTCAGAAAGACTTGGATGCTGTTTTGGGTGAGAAACCAGAAAATATGAAACCAGCTGAATGGGAAACTTTGGATAAAAAGGCCAAGGCGGTTATTAGGTTGTCGCTGACAAAGGATGTTGCGTTCAACATTCTGAAGGAAACTACAGCAAAAGGTATCATGGATGCGTTAGCTAATATGTATGAGAAGCCTTCGGCAGCAAATAAAGTTTTCTTGATTCGAGAGCTGGTTAATACAAAGATGAAAGAGGGAAGTTCAATTTTAGTGCACATCAACAACTTGAACTCGATTTTGTCAAGACTTAGGTCAGTTGGCATCAAATTCGAGGATGAGGTTCAGGCTCTACTACTGTTATCATCATTGCCTGATAGCTGGGCTGGTACTGTTACAGCAATTACTAGTTCCACCAGCACGTTCACTTTAAATGGGGTTCGGGATATTATTATGGGTGAAGACACCAGACGAAGAAATTCAGGTGAAACATCAAGTGAACTATTGAATGTTGGCAGAGGAAGAAAGAATAACAGAGGTAGTGGGAGTAAGAACAGGAAAAGGAGTCAGTCTAGGGCTCGAAATGATGTGACTTGTTGGAACTTTAAACAGGTGGGACATTTCAGGAATCAGTGTCCGAATGATCAAAAAGAAGTTAACACTGCAGCAGACTACTCAGACGATGATGCTTTAATTTGTAGCGTGGAGAGCAGTGTGGATTCCTGGGTCATGGATTCTGGAGCTTCGTTTCATGCTACCCACAGCAGCGAAGCATTGCAGAATCTAAAAGAAGGCGATTTTGGTAAGGTAAGACTGGCGAACAATGATGTTCTTGATGTTACGGGATTGGGTGACATGGATTTAGTTACTTCAGCTGGTTCATGGACTTTGAAAGATGTCAGGGTGATTCCTGATTTGAAGAAACAGTTGATTTCTGTCGGTCAGTTGGATGAACAGGGACATGAGGTTAAGTTCGGGAATAAGCAGTGGAAAGTTGTTAAAGGGAATCTTGTCATTGCTCGTGGAAAGAAAATGGGTTCATTGTATATGGTCAGTTTACCATCTAAAGGAAGTGATGTTCCAGTTCAGAAAAATACCAAAGTCCAGTTCACAGAATCTCATGGGCAGAAGAAGGTTTGCTTTGCAAGTAAGAAACCTAGAGTCACATGAAAGATTCAGAATGAATGTGCATGGAAGAGTTCAGAAAAACCAGTTAAAGGATTTCGTGGCAGTGGGAGCACAGGTTGTGCTTCAGTTACAGTTCCTAGACAACAATGGGTTAAAAGAATTAATATTCCATCAAATAAAATATCTCCAGATGATTACTTGCTGAATGTGGAGAGTGTTTGTTCTCAGGGTGTTCCAGGATCTGGCAGTTTGTTTCAGTGGGAGCCGATAGGGACGGAGAACAGGTCAGGGGCAGATACAGCCGTGACTGATATGTTGAAGCTCGGGGGAGCTTTAACGGGCCTTCAGGTTAACTGATGAGAAGGCCGCTGCAACCAGGAAGACGAGGAAGATTACAAGAGGTACAAGTGTTCACATCGGAAGGCAGTTTGAAGATGATCAAGCCTCCAAGTGGGAGATTGTTGGGTTTGTGGAGTCTTGACTTGGGCTCGGGTTAAAAGACAACTCAGTGACAGATTAATTAAATTAAAGACTTGACCCGTTTTCATTTAATTTTAGCCCATTAGGGTTTTCTTTGGGATTAAGTTGTAAACCCTAATTTTCTCTATTTATATTATGTCATTGTACTTGTAATTCCTCACGAGTGAGGCAGAAAGCAATAAAATAGTATCCTGGTTGCAGCCCGTGGACGTAGGTCACATCGACCGAACCACGTTAAATCTCGCGTGTTCATCTTTATTATTATTTTCTCTCGCCGTTTGATTGTGTTTGTGTGTCGATCTACACCCAGATCCCTAACAGTTACTTATGCCCATTTCCTTTACAGCTCCTTGGAAAAGAGATACTTGCAGGAGCACGAGATCGGAAATCTCTGTCTAAACACGCCCATTGTTGATAATTATGGGCAAGTAACCACAAGAAGAAGTGGGGTTCTTGTACCTGCTTATGGTAGCAAATGGGTGGAGCTGATTGGTTCAAATCTTTGGAGGCAACAGAATTATGTTGAGCTGGGAGAGGATTATATTCATCCAATGAACTACTTTGGTATTGTTGCATCAGGTGAAGATATCGTTTCATTTCTTAAAACTTATGTCGCAGCTTCTGATATCCCTAATCTGTCTCCCCCGATTGCTGCTATTCCTACTTTGTCTTCCCCTCTGACTAAAAGGAATGCATTGCTGCTTCTACATTGGCTATATATATTGAGAAGAAAGAATGTTTATTTACCCGAAAGATTTTTGTCATCAATTAAAAATGGAAGCTGGTTGAAAATCTCTGTAAGCGGTTTTCCAGGCTACAGGCCGCCTTCAGAGTCATTCATGCTTGAAGCATCAAGCGGGAATATTTTACAAAATGGATCAGTGCTTGTTGATATCCCGTTGGTAGATGTAAATTTTTATGGTGATGAGATAAAGATATACAAAGAGGAGTTAAAAGCAGTTGGTGTGCGGTTTGAGAATAAAGAAGTTTGTGAATTCATCGGTGAGCGTCTCATGTCCCTTGCAGCTTCTTCAAAGCTTACCAGAGACAATGTTGTTTCGATACTAAAATTTATTCAGTATTTAGGAGCACATTATATCTCTAGTAAGGAATTCATTAACAGTATCACACAAGGAAAATGGGTTAGAACATCTCAGGGAGATATGTTCCCAAACAACTCTGTTTTGTTTAGTGATGAATAAAATGCTGCTTCTCAATTAAGTGATATTCCATTCATTGATGAAGATTACTATGGAAGAGAGGTACTTTTGTTCAAGAAAGAATTAGAACTGCTGGGTGTGGTCGTGAATTTTGATCAGAGTTGTTATCAGGTTGTTTCAGACAACCTCAAGTCCTCATCTTTGTTGACTTCTTTGTCATCTGAAGCCATGTTGCTGATGTTAAGGTGCGTACAGAAACTAGAATCACCAGGTAAGATGGTGCAAGCGATTAAAAATAAGAAATGCTTGAAGACAAACTTGGGCTACAGATGCCCATCAGAATGTTTCTTGGTAAATCCAAAATCTGAGTGGGGTTGTCTTCTACAGGCCTTTGGGTCGTTCCCGGTTCTTGATGAAAATTTCTACCGAAGCTCCATCTTTTTAATGGAGAAAGAATTAAAGAAAATCGGTGTTATGGTTGATTTTGAAGATGTTGCAAAAGAATTTACTTGCACTTTTAAGCAACAGGCTTCAACATCTTCCATCACAAAAGAAAATGTTTTTTCCTTTCTGGAATGTTTTAGGAAGTTAAAGACAATGAAGATAAAGCTTCCTAAAGAACTCAAGACCTGCATACGCCAAGAGAAATGGCTAAGAACTAAACTCGGTGACTACAGATCACCAAATGAGTGCATTCTTTTTGGTGCAGACTGGGAACCGATTTCTCCAATATCAATTCTTCCCTTCATTGATGACGGGGATAACTTCTACGGCAGTGGGATCCGTGATTATCAAGTGGAGCTGAAATGGTTAGGTGTGATTACTGAATTCAAAGATGGTGCAAAGTTTGTCGCTGCTAGAGTTTTCTTACCTGAGTGTTCAAGTAGCATTACTCCTGCAACCATTTATGCATTGCTTGATTCTGTCAGGAGACTTAAAGAAACTAAATCAGACATTCCTGCTAAGTTTCTTGAAAAACTGTCCCAGAAGAATTGGTTAAGAACCCATCTTGGCTACAAATCTCCTGATGAGTGTTTGTTTTTCTACTCCGCCTGGGATCCTTTCTTGAAACGTGATGATGGTCCGTTCATTGATGAACAATTTTATGGATCTCAGATTGTTTCCTACAAAGAGGAGCTCAATTTTTTAGGAGTGATAACCGATATCAAAGAGGGATGTGATCTGATTGCTAGTTACCTCGACTCTCAGTCCAGTTTTGAAAGTATTAGTCGAATCTACAATTATTTGTCTGATTTTGAATGGGAGCCTGATGATGAAGACAGCAAAAGATATGGATACCAAGAGGAACTGATAATGGAGAATGGGTAACACCTCAAGATTGTGTTCTTCATGACAAAAACAATCTATTTAGCGGTCAGCTGAATGTTTTGGATAAATGCAAGTATGAGGAGAAAATACTCGACTTTTTTGCCAATATTTTCGATGTGAATGTCCATCCGTCGGTTGACGACTACTGCAATCTATGGAAGAAATGGGAAACTTCAGGGAACCAAATAACACATACCGAATGCTGTGCTTTTTGGGAGTTTGTGGTTAAAAACTGGAACACAAAAACAGAGGAAACTTTCACTAAAAGCATATTAAAACTCCCTGTATCATTCCCAAATTCTGATGCCATTTCTCTATCAGACAAGCATGACATGTTCATTGGCGATAATCTTTTCTTAACAGACCTCTTTCAAAGTTGTTCTCGTCCCATATTCGTTTGGTATCCTCAACCAAGTTTGAAAACTCTAACCCGAACCAAGCTTGTGGATATCTACAACAAACTTGGTGTCCGCAAGTTATCTGAATCCTCACAAAAAATCTTATCAGATATTGATCATGTCAAATTCGAGCCAGTTAATTCAAAAGAAAAGATCATCAAAAGGGGTTTGTTCAGACTGATTTTGGGCTTTCTAGCTGATCCAAATCTTAAACTCGATGCAGTAAGAAGACAAGAAGCTGTGAGCCGTATACTGGGACTTCAAGCTTTTGAAACAACCGATCCAATGACAGTGAAATACAGTTTATCCTTATCTTTTGGAGATGCAATGAATGTTGAAGGTAGGAGAATGATCCGTTGGGACAAACATAATTCAAAACTGTTTATGCAGAAGATGGAAAGATGCTGCGGTCACAAAAATGTTATAGAATACGCGTCTCATTTTGCAGAAGTAATTGCTGAAGGAGTGTTATGGGAGAATGAAGATGTTGTGCCAAAATTATCTGAACTGATCAGGTTGGGGTTTTTGTTGAAGTTTGATGAGGAAGCAGTTGACTTTCTCATGAAGACCAAAAATCTTCAGATCTTTCTGGAGGATCATGACTACCTTTCTTCCACATTTTCATGTTAATAGGTATGTTACATTTGATTTATCATGTTATATATGTTTAAAAATCTTGATGAAGTCTGTCTAAAAGTATCTATAAAGTTTTCTGGTAAGTTTGTTTTATTTTTGAAACTTGTTATGCTGCAATGTTTAAAATCTTTTATTAAGTTTGTTAAAATATTTTGAAAGGGACTTTGGGAAATTGGTTATATATTCTGAAACTTGTTTTGTTTATGCCTATCAGTGTTTATAAATCTTTATATTTTTATGATCGTTATGTATTATATACTTATGTAACGAACTTCTGTGTCGGATGATAGCCATTTGAGTATGAAGAGCTCTGCAAAGTCTTTATTAAGATGCATTTTAGATACTTTAAAATTTTCTCCTAAATCTTACTGGTTAAGTAAAGCATGGTTTAATCTTGTGTCTAACATTCAATATTTTGTTTTAAGAATGCAGGAGGATGTATAGATTAAAAAGATAGTGATAGGTGATGGTGATGGGCGATTTTGTAAATTATTCAATTTGGCTTTTTGGTAACGCAGCAAGTGGAAAGTTGACTGATGAAGCATTTTGGTATGATATTTTCTGATGCCAAACCTATTACGGTTATACTCAATAGGACTCATCAACACTCTGCTAACCAGTGGTCGCAACTAAGTGTCAAGTCTCCAATGTTTCATAGTTTAGGTTTGTTCAAGTTATGATGTCTTTTATCTAAATTGAACTGTTGAACGGTTTGTTATTCATGAAAACAACCGTATATGGTTTTACTTATATTCTTTTCATCCAAACCATTTTTTACTGGTCTATGATATGAGATTATACTTTATAGATCTTGTAAAATATAGGTTTTATTATCTGCCTATAGGATTTTGGTTCGCATTATCGATTTGTCATAATTCATGCAAATTTCGATTTGTTTGAAAAAAAAGTAATGGATTCGCATTAAGTTTAATAGATTTAATTTTCGACTGTATATCAGTACGTTTTTGTTTTTTAAAAGGATAAAATGTTAGCCTTATCTTTCTATTACATTTAATCTACCCTAACATGTCATAGAGCTTAACCTCAAGGAAAACTTCATCACTCTAACTCTAAATGATTTTACTATTAAACCCAATCCTTCACCCCGTATATCTGACTTAATTTATTTACTTCTTGAGGATAGGGTTGGGTTATTGAAATTGAGAAAACAAATAATTTATTAAAAAAAATATAATGTTATGATAATTTTATATGCCTAAAATTTTTAATCTTTTGAAATCGATTATAGAACATCAAAACAATGTTAAATTCTTTGGGGGATATGATTGGAAGCTACACTCGACCATAATTTCCTTTTTTTATAAATCTTTCAATTATTTTTAAATTTAAATTCTAGAACAACAATAAACCAAAAAAAAAAATTCAACAATTTTTAGATCCATTAAGCAGTTTAAATAAGAAAAATTAAAACCAAAATAGTAAGAATGTCCATAGATATGTAACACAAAGTGTTTCTACATGTGTCATATGTTTAAACTATGTGATTTTTGATGTATTCTAGAAATTTATAGGAGTTGAATAAAGGCCGACATTGTGTAATAGAAACCAGTGTTTATGTGATTTTAGATGTATTCTAGAAACTTATAGGATTGCATAAAGACCAACATTGTATAATAGAAACCAGTGTCAAGATCCTCGCATTGTGATGGTATGGGAACATAAAACAAAAAAAAAACTATGTTTAAATGTTGCGATCCCAGGTGTTAATCTAAGAAAAACGAAACTTGCAAAACATTATATAGAAATATAAAACTATCACATACCTGTTTGATAAAAAGGAAAATGTTAAAAAACTTTAATGTGGGAACATTGATAAAGATAGTCAACGTGAAACAAACCAAACAATTAATCCCAAAATATATCCCCTTATAAACTTGCAAAATTACATATTGATTATATGAAATTGTCTTAAAAAATTGGAGGTATAAAAGAAAAAAATGAAAAAAAACCCTTGAATCAGAAAACTTTTAACTTATGATTGAACACTATATATTTGTCACCGAGATCCATAGATACGTATTGAGCACGACCTGATCGTAACGCTTGACCATAGTTTCCCATCTCCTCATAGGCTTCCAGCCCCCCATCCCACCACACACCTCAACACTAGGGTTGTAAACTAGTCGAGACAAGCCCAAGCTTGCTTAGGCTCGAGCTCGGCTCGTTTTGATTTTAGAAAGCTTTGTTTGTAGTTTTATTTTTAAAGCTTGAGCTTGGCTTGTTAGAAGGCTTTCAAGTTCAAGCTTGGGCTCATTTGTTGTATAATTATAAAATTTTTACTTTTTTATAATTAGTATATTTATTTATAATCATACTTTTTATATACAACATAATATTTATTATATAATTATTTTTATCATAAATTTATAGTATGGAACGAATGTTAACCCTCCTTTTTTGCGATAACCATGTTAACTTATTAAAATCAATCAAAATCATTCTTCTTTTTGTTACAGTAACGGGTACACATATACAATGTTATGTTCTTTTATGTATATAGTAAATCCATAAGTGTAAAAAAGTTATTACAGATGTAAGTTACTTACACTTCGCAAATATTTGAAGGCGTAAGTGTAACTTACCCCCATGTTATAATTTTTTTACACTTGTGAATTTATATGTATACATAAAATAACATAACGTTGTATATATGTAATGATGTTATCTTAACAAAAAAAAATAATAATTTTGCATGATCTTGATAAAGTTAGCACAGTTATAGCGATAAAGGAGGGTTAACTCATTCCCTTCCCTATAACAATATTATTTATATAAATATATATTTAATATGTGAATAAAAAATATATAAACAGTTTAGGCTTGCAAGCTGGCCCGAGCTTGATATCTGAAGCCCAGGCTCGAGCTCGTTTAGTAAAAGAACCATAATATGAGCTCGGCCTCGAGCTCGTTTAAGATCGACTCAATTCGAGTCGATCCCAGATAGCTTGCGAGCTAGCTTGCGAGCTAGCTTGACTCGTTTACACCTAACCCAACACACCACCTCTGTTGTATAATAGCCATTTCTTGATATTGATTTGTCCCAATAATAACATAACCGTATGGAGTTATGCAATCTACCACAACCGATATGCAATTACAGTTTGCAAAAACCAAAATGGTATCATCCTTTTCAATTCTTTATGGGTATTCCTGTCCAATTTGTACACTTTTGAGATTCAAACAACCCAAGTTAATATAAGAACTGTCACAATGACCACTAACTAAACATAATTAATTACATTTTGCATAAACCAAATTATGTTATCTTCTTCAATACTTTATGGGTATTAATATTATAGTCCAAACGAAAAATATATAGGTCATGCATTATGGTAACTGTAAACTGAAAATCATCCTTATATGTTGATTTTTGTGCAGCAAGTTAAACATTAACATAGGGTTCCTTTACTTTAGAACATAACAAAAGCCTCAAATCTTAAAATCTCAAACCATCAGAACAGGGCCGACTTAAGCTTTTTGGGGCCCTAAGCAAATTGAGGCCTTTCTCATAAACTTTTTTTTATTTTGTTTTTCATCTTTAATTGGGTTCCATATATTCTTCTTTTTGTTTTCCCTCTTTAATTGGGTTTCATATATGCTAAAAACCAGCCAATCAGAACAAGTATAAAGCAACTTGACATTTTGTTTTTCACTTTGACACAAATCTATAAATCATAATAGCCTAGTTTACACAATCAAATAGTCCAATTCACAAATAAGTAAACTCACAACAACCCGATTCAAAAATCAAGTAGCCTATTTCACAAATCAATTAATCACAAATGCAAGAAATTTATCAAAGTGTAAAGTTAACTCATGAAGAATCAAGTATCTATCAAAGAACAATGTTAACTCACCAAGTGATGTAACTACGAGGTAGAAAGTACTTAACGAGCTTCTTTAAACTAGCTTCTGGACCAACATAGAAAGTGGATGCTATTGCCAGATGATATAATGCTCTTCTGCAATAAAATTGCAGGTTGAATATATGAGATTTTTCCCAAAATGTGATCAAATAAAATATCATTGTTTAGCTCATAATCAACTAAATTGAAATATTACTTTTTTACATTTATTTTGTTATTTTATATCCAATCTTTATGCAATTCTATACTACCATTCATTAGTATAGTCTTTAAACTATTTTGTTTAATGCATAAGCAATAAATTGAATATATCAACCTCACAAACATAAAAAATTGAAATGTGGTTGAGAATTCAACCAAGTCAGCAACATCAACAATTGAATAGAAATCCTTAAGAATCTTTAGAGTTTGTCGTTATATGACAAATAACTATTAGTATTGAAAATTTACCAAACCACACAAACATATTAGGAGCTTTAGGGGGAGTTCACATAAACAGATTAGGGCAAATAAACAAAGAAATTACAATGACCATTTCATATTAGATTATTAGAGAAAAAAACAGATTAAGGGTTAGATATGAGATTAAATAAGCATAATTTATACCTTTTCGCTTGCACAACAAATAAGTGACTACTCGGTGGTTTGATCTCCATAGATTCGGGTAACGATCTCAATTGAACTATAGAGGACGGAATATGTCGACTCACGCATGTTCATCCAAGACAAAACACAGAGAAGACCATAAAAGAGGGTACATGGGAAGAGGGTGACGCTCATCGACACTTAGATTTTCAAAATATTTATTATGTCTTTTGATTTCCAGCTTCCATACCTCTATCAGTTTGGTTACTCGTTAAACCCAAGTCACACATATGATTGAAGCCCAAGTTATACATATTGTTGTGTACTACCGGAGGTATTTAAAAATTGAAGGCCCTACCCAAGTGGAGGCCCCAAACCCTAGCTTGGGTTCATTCTACACTTGGGTCGGCGCTGCATCATAAACCTAAATGCTTAAATTAAAAACCAAATTACAGTTAGAAGGAAAAATAAAAATTCAGAGCAGAAAGAATCGAGAAAAAAAATACATATATATATATATATAGAAAGAATCGAGAAAAAAAAATACATATATATATATATATATATGTATATATATGTATATATATATGTATATATATATATATATATGTATATATATATATATGTATATATATATATATATGTATATATATATATATATATATGTATATATATGTATATATATATATATATGTATATGTATATATATATGTATATGTATATGCATATGTATATATATATGTATATATATCAAGTCAAAATAATCCGGTTGACATTTTAAAGTTTCACATTATGAAAACCTTGTAAGGTATTATAAAGACGTTAACTTCATGTCAACTTTGAGCGAGCCAACAAGCGATAAAAACTCAAATTCAGGTTAGGTAATTGTAAAAACCCAGCTCGGCTTGGCCTCGAAAATCAGAAATCTGATTTGCATAACTTCGCTGCAACAGATTTTGATTAATGCAAATTTCAAATGGTTAAAATTAAAAAAGAAAAAAATTATAAAACCATATCCTATCATAAAAACCATATCATTTAAAAGGTAGAAGTACCACTTCGATTACATCAAACTGAAATTAAAACAAGTGGAATGAAGCCAAACATTGGAGATCAATACAGAATATGATTACAAAAAGTAAATTAGATAGAAACAGCTTCACTTAACCACCATAACACCATCAGATCACTATGCTTCCACCTGCATTTAAAACACCAGATAAACAAATATGAACACTTAACTAAGCATAAATAATTCAGCATGAATTAAAACAAAAAAAAATATATATATATTTAAGTTAAACATGACATACCTTTTACCAAGAGAATATGGTAGAAAGATAGTCATGATCCTCAGAAAATATTTGAAGATTCTTGATCTTCATGAGAAACTCGATTGCTTCCTCATCAAACTGAACCAAATAACCCAACCTGATCAGTTCAGAAAGCTGCGGCACAAGCTCTTCATTCTCCCATAACATCCCCTCAGCAATCACTTCAGCAAAATGAGACGCGCGTTCTATAACATCCTTTTGACCGCAGCCTTCTTCCATCTTCTGCATAAACAACTTCGAGTTCTGTTTGTCCCAACGGATCATTCTCTTCTCTTCAACATTCACCTCGTCTCCACAGGATAAAGATAAACTATACTTCAATGTCATTGGCTCGACCGTCTCAAAAGCTTCAACTCCCAGTATACGGCTAACAGCTTCTTGTCTTCTTGCAGTGTCAAGTTTAAGATCTGGATCAGCTAGAAAGCCCAGAATCAGTTTGAACAAACCTTTTTTGATGAACTTTTCTTTTGAATCAATGGGCTCGAATTTGACATGATCAACATCAGATAAGTTCTTCTGTGCTGATTCGGATATGGTACGGACACCAAGTTTGTTGTAGATATCCACGAGCTTGATTCGGGTTAGAGTTTTAGAACTTGGTTGAGGATACCAAACAAATATGGGACGAGAACAACTTTGGAAGAGGTCTGTTAAGAAAAGATCATCACCAATGAACACGTCACTCTTGTCTGATAGAAAAATACCATCAGAATTAGGAGATGATACAGGTAGTTTTGATATATATTTGCAGAAAGTTTCCTCTGTTTTTGAGTTCCAGTTTTTAACCACAAACTCCCAGAAAGCACAACATTCAGTATGTGTGATCTGACCTCCTGATCTTTCCCATTTTTTCCATAGATTGCAGTAATCATCTACAGACGGATGGACCTTCACATCAAAAACATTAGCAAAAAAATCAAGAATTTTCTTCTCATACTTGAATTTCTCCAAAACATTCAGCTGACCACCAAATAAGTTGTTTTTGTCATGAAGAACACAATCTTGAGGTGACACCCACTCTCCATTATCAGTTCCTCTTGGTATCCATATCTTTCTGTCGTCGTCTTCATCATCAGGCTTCCAATTAAATTCAGACAAATAATTGTAGTATCGATTAATTCTTTCAAAATTAGACTGGGAGTCAAGGTGACTAGCAATCAACGGGCATCCTTCGTGAATACCAGTTATCACTTTTAAAAGATTGAGCTCATGTTTGTAGGATCCAATCCGAGATCCATATAACTGTTCATCAATGAACGGACCATCATCACGTTTCAGGAAAGGATCCCAGTCAGGACAGAAAAGCAAACACTGATTTGGATGTTTGTATCCAAAATGGGTTCTTAACCATTTCTTTTGGGACAATTTTTCAGGAAATTTATCAGGAATCTCTGATGCACTTTCTTTCAGTCTCTTGATAGAATCAAGCAATGCATAAACACTTGCAGGAGTAATGCTACTTGAACACTCGGGTAATCGAAGTCCAGCAGCCACAAACTTTGCACCATTTTTAAATTCAGTAACTACACCCAACTGTTTAAGCTCGACTTGATAATCATGGATCCCACTGCCATAGAACCTGTCACTGTCATCAATGAAAGGAAGGATGGATATTGGAGAAATTGGTTCCCAATCTGTACCAAAAAGAATGCACTCATTTGGTGATCTGTAGTCACTAAGTTTAGTTTTAAGCCATTTCTCTTGGCATACGCACTTTTTGAATTCTTCTGGAAATCTGACCATTTTCTTCAACTTTCTGAAGCATTCCAGAAACGAGAAAACATTTTCTTTTGTGATGGAAGATTTTGAAGCCTGTTGCTTAAAAGTGCGAGAAAACTCTTTTGCAGCATCCTCAAACTCAACCATAACACCGATTTTCTTTAATTCATTCGCTAATGAAAAAATGGACCTTCCATAGAAGTTTACATCAAGAATTGGGAACGATCCAAAGACGTGCAGAAGACAACTCCACTTAGATTCTGAAGTTACTAAAAAACATTCAGATGGACATCTGTAGCCCATGTTTGTCTTCAAACATTTGTTGTTTTTAATCGCTTTCACCAGCTTATCTGATGATTCTAATTTCTGTATGCACCTTAAAAACAGTAACATGCCTTCAGATGACAAAGAAGTCAACAAAGATGAGGACTTGAGATTGTTCGACACAAGCTTGTAACAATTCTCATCAAAATTCACCACCACACCAAGCAGTTTTAATTCTTCCTTGAAAGAAAGTATTTCTCCTCCATAGTAACTTTCATCAATGAAAGGAATGTCACTTAACTGGGAAGCAGCATTCCATTCATCACTGAACAAAACAGAGTTGTTTGGGATCATCTCACCACAAGATGTTTTAACCCATTTTTCTAGTTTGATAGTGTCAATGAATTCTTTACTAGAGATATAATGTGCTCCCAGATACTGAATAAATTTCAGTATTGAAATAACATTGCCTCTGGTGAGCTTTGAAGAAGTTGCAAGGGACATGAGACGCTTACCGATGAATTCACAAGCTTCTTTATTCTCAAACCGCACACCAACTGCTTTTAACTCCTCTTTGTATTGCCTTATCTCGCCACCATAGAAATATACATCTACCAACGGGATATCAACAAGCACTGATCCATTCTGTAAAACACTTCCACTCGATGATTCAAGCATGAATGACTCTGAAGGTGGCCTGTAGCCAGCACAACCGCTTAAAGTGATTCTCAACCAGGAGCCATATTTAATGGAAGACATAAACCTTTCTGGTAGATGAACATTATATTTTCTCAAATTATTAAGCCAGCCTAGAAGCAAAAATGTGTTTGATTTTGTCAGGGGGGAAGAGAGAGTAGGAACTGCAGCATTAGGGGGAGAAAGATAGGGAACATCAGAAGCTCCAACGTAAGTTTTCATAAATGAAACAAGGTCTTCCCCTGAAGTTAAGCTACCAAAATATCTCAAAGAACAGGTGTAATCTTCTCCCAGCTCAACATAATTATGCTGCCTCCAAGGATTAGAACCAATAAGCTCAACCCATCTACTTCCCTTAGCAGGTACAAGAACCCCATCTCTTCGTACCTTTACCTGCCCATAGTTATCAACGATCGGCATTTCACTACACAGATTTTTAACTTGATCCTTCCATAAGTACCCCTTATTTAAAGACTGGTTGAGAAAATGAGCATAGGCAACAGCAAGCTTGCGATCGTTCTTGAGTGAAGGAATAAGAAGATCAGCATATTCCTTAACACTAACAAATTTAACCTTCACTTCCTCCATAAGCCACTTTTTTAAAGTATGCTTCTTCAAACATGCTCCTATAGCCTCTTGTGTGTCAGCAGGCATAAAGAACAGATCAGAGTGGAATTTTATGTTCCAATTATTTAACCAAGAGATGTCATCAGAATCATCAGCAGCAAGAAGCTTGTTTGCACAGCCATTAATGTTAAACAAGTTAACTCTGCCATCCATCCCAACATACTTTATAATCGGTATATGCTTGATGCTGGTCGTGGAAAACGAGGACATCCAATTCTCTGCTATGAACACCAAAAGCTGCATATAAAGTTCCTCTGAGACTCCCCTTACAAGATTAGATCCAGCAATGCATTTGGCATACCATACATTATCTACAGCTTGGATTTTCAAGAACTCCAGAATGGAATTGTATTCCATTTGATCAAAAGAAAACGTAAGAAGATAGGTTCCATGGGATGATATGTTAGAGAAACTAACGCCTTGACTCCTTGCATCGTTCAATATGCTCCAAAATGCAGGCTCCAGCCTACCAACTTCATTGGGTTTACGAAACAAGTTCTGCCCCGTGTATGACTCACATGGAACAATAGTCTCGTCCATAAGCTTTGCTTTAATTGCATCCCGGACATGATTAAGTTTTGAATGAGAAGATTCCTTGACAGGTAAGAACCTAAACTGGTTAGGAAGACTGGAAACTGGAGCAGTTTCGGAAGACTTTACCAATGAAGTAAACGCATTTAAAAAAGCAGCAGGTACACAATCAAGAATTCCCACATTCCATTTGTTGTCCCAAAGAATATTTTCCCTTGATGAGGCCAAAAGAAAATCTGCTTGGATTATGAACGGAAAATTCGTAACTGTCTCAGTTGGTAAAAATGAATAGATGCCAGGCATGCTTGCACCTCGATTGAGTCTTTTCCCATTTGGAAAAGCTAATGTAATCACCCACTCCTCTACTTCGGCTCGAACATCAACTTTATTTTCCTGCTTCACAGGAAACCTTTGTTTCCACATGTAGTAGCCACATTCTGTGTCATCTTGATTTCCAGAAACATCAGCAGTAAGATGAAGCGTGTAGGACTCGGCATCCATGCTCTTCAAAGTAACAAAGTTCTTCTCACTGGAGATTGATATTGCACTCACAGTGTTTAGCCTAGGATCCACATTGTCTTCCCTAACTGAAAGTCGCTTAATCTTTGACAGAAACAAAAGCACTTCGGGGTGGATGCTTGAAAGCTGATCCTTCACTGGCTTGACCTTCTCTGCCTTTAATGGTAACACCAGTGTTGTAGTTGGCAAAGCAGTAGACGAACCATACACGCATTGAATATCAGATAAAGATGGATCATCTTCGACCCATTCAGGAACAATATAACCAACATTACACAGTTGGCATGGTTTTTCATTGAACCTTATTTGATAGCCATTACTGAAAATGTAAGGCTGAGATGTTATCAGAAATACACTCTTGAACCCAATTCCTGATGAAAAAGTAAACAATGTATCAGAAGTACCATATAAGATGCATATGTTAGAAATAAAAATAATAGAGTAGCCCGAAGGATCCATCTATGGTTGAAGATGAAACTTTTGACGACACACCACCACAAGGCTGGAAAAACCTAAATGATGTTATATGATCTTCTTCTTACTAAAGGAGAACCAACCAATTTCAAGGAAGCCACAAGACACATAGAATGGGAGCAAGCAATGGAAAGTGAGACTGCTTCCATTGGAAGAAACAAGACCTGGAAGTTAACGGATTTACCCCGGGGCATCGAACACTTAACTAAAATGGGTATATAAAATTAAAGAGATGTAAATGTTTGAGTTACACGACATAAAGTACATTTAGTCGCCAAAGGCTTCATCCAACAAGATGGTGTAGCCTTTGACAAGGTATTTACACCCGTTTCTAGACTCGAAACATCATTCTAGCATTAGAAGCACAAAGAGGGTGGAACGTTTAGATGTGAAAACAACATTCTTACATGGGGATCTCAAGAAACAAGTTTTTGTAACTCAGCCAGAAGGATTTGTGAAGAAAGGTAAGAAACAAAAGTTGTACAAACTGTCGAAAACACTTTATGGGTTAAGAAAGTCCCATAGGATTAGCATAAAAAATTAGACGGAGTTCTAAAGGAGTATGGTTACAAAGATGCAAGCTTGAACAAGCCGTTTACACAAAAAGATCACACAAGGGATCACTTTTGGTGGGAATTTACGTGGATGATTTGATTGTAACCGGAAATAATGTAGTCAAAAGGCAGATGAAAGACTATTTGAGATGAGTGACTTGGGTCCACTCTTATTATCTCGGTCTTGAAGTAATACAAGGTAAGGATGGAAGAAAAATAAAACAATCAAATTATGCAAAAAAAACCCTATAGCAAGCAGGGTTGTTAGAATTCAACTCTATCAAATACCCAATGGAACCAAGGTTGAAATTAACGAAGGATGATGGTAGTAACAGTGTTGATGCAACAGAATACCGAAAACCAACAAGGTGTCTTTGGTACTTGACCCATACACGGCCAGACCTTGCATATCGGTAGGATATGCAAGCAGATACAAGTAGCCTCCCAAAACCAAGCATTTTCAAGTTGTAAAACATATTCTCGGGTACGTAAGAGGTATGACAGACTTAGGCATTCACTATCGAAGGAATGGAAGTGACTACTTGCTAGGATTCAGTGATAGCAGCCATTCCATTGATCTAGAGTCTAGACCGTGGAAAAAGGACCACACCACAAGGTTTGGACGTCCGGTATTTTATTTTAATGACAGACCCATCACCTGGAGCTTGTTGCTCTATCATCATGCGAAGCCGAATTCATGACTACAACTTCTGCAGTACAATCTGACTAAGAGGGTTGTTGGCTGAGATTATAGGAAGGAAAGAAAAACGGGTGGTCATCAAGTTGGAGAACAAGTCAGCAATTAACATAATGAAACATCTTGTCTTTCATGAAAGGATTAAACACATCAGCATACGTTATCACTACATACATGAATGCGTTGATAAGAATCAAATCAGGGTTGAACATATGAGTGGGGATCAACAACTGATCGAGATCCTCACCACCTCTTTACCGAAAATAAAGTTCGTTGAAATGAGAATATTTCTAAGGGTAAAGCTAATTGAAGACGTTGGAAAATAACAAAAAGACTCTGGTCAAGATTGGGGGTGATTGCTGGATCAATTTTGACATAAAATAAAGTCATGGGTCTGTTTTGTAATTTATTATGAGTAATTATTTGGTCGAATAAGGGATAGGTCGGTCACGTAGTTTAAAGCTTATATCAGATGAATTTGAGATACGCCTTAATGATTTAAAGCTACCTCAAAAAGATTTAAGATAAGCCAAATATGTAGAAGTAGATTAACTTGATACGCAAGGTTAATCATCTATATCAGGGATAGTATTTCTTCATTCTTTATAAGTTTATCAATTAATTGGAGAAGGGAATTCCAATACTTTGTGTTCTTTGTCTTTGATATGGTACCGATAAATTCAATCTTAGAAATGCCAACATGTCATCATGCAAGCCTTGTTCGACACCTACTTTAAATTGAGTGGTTCAACAGGAGAACCATAGCCAATGGCTCACTATACTATAGCTTAGCAATTGCCTTACAACATCTAACATTTATGAGAACCAACATTGCTTATGCCATCCAATAAGTGTGTCTTTTCATGCGTGATCAGTAACGATGGCATATCAATGCTAACCTTATCTCATGGTCATCCAAATGACAGGCGGTCATTTCCCGCTCTAGTGCCCAAGCAAAATATTATGGAGTGGCCAATGTCATCGCATAAACTAGTTGGCTTCGCAACCTCCTATTAAAGCTACATGTTCATACTCGGGAAGTCATCATCATTTCCTGTGACAACGTCTCCGTAGTTTACCTCACGAAAAAACCAATACATCACCAACGATCAAAGCATGTAGAACTTTCTATACACTTTGTTCGGGAAAAGTTCATATCGGTTTCGTTCGAGTATTGCATATGCCTGCCGACTACCAATATCTTCAATAAGGCCTTCCTCGTCAACTCTTCTATCACTTTCAAGTCCAGTTTGAGCATCTAACCTTCTAACGGTCCAGCTGCGGGAGCCTATTAGCGTATATATTGTTTATATATTTAGACCCTACTATTTGAGTGGGAGTTGGTAGATATGTTTGTTGTTGTATTGGTTATATATTTAGATAGTATTAAATTTATATACCATTCTCATGTATATCTCTTCATGACTTCATTACAAGTCTCCTAGTTTGTTAATACTATTAGTTACGCAAGTCAAGTCCTCGGGTCAACCTTAGTTGACTGAGTAGTTAATTTTAGATAAGGATTAGATGTTATTTAAAATTATATTATATTTTTTATGTGTATCTTTTTCTTGTTTGTCTCCTAAATAGTTTGAGAATTTTTCTTGTATATATACTTGATTTAATCAATGGAATCGTGTGGGAGAGTTCGCCCCCGCCCCCCTACGGGATTGTTCAAGCTCCGCCACTGGTTGGTTTCGTCCACGACCCCAAGATCCAAAGAAACTTTCTGCTTTCATTCGATCTCTATGGCTGCAACGGACCCCACGAAACACTCCGTTCCACATCGGCTTCGGTCGCAATATCCCCTCTTCTCCCCGTATATAGCGTCACGAAGATTCAACACAAAGTTCGTGTTCTTGACGACACCAAGGTATCATATTCTACTTGGGTTAAGCTTTTTAAGCTTCATGCCCAAGGATATGATGTACTCAGTCATATTGACGGTACAAAACCCCTGCTGGCTGATGATCCCGACTTCTTACACTGGACCAAGATTAATGCAGTGGTCTTCCAGTGGATTTAAGGAACTTTGACAGATGATCTACTGGTATTCAGAATATTTTTCTGAATAAGAAAGGCTCTTGAGCGGCAACCCTCAAACATAAATTCACAAATCTGACTCTCAAAGCCAGGCCCTCATTGGAAGCCTCTTGTCAATTTTTTTAAGAATTAGCACATCAGCTTTCACACGTCGACAATCCAGTTTCTAACCAACGCTTGGTCCTCAAACTAGTTCGGGGTATGATTCTACCACCACGTATATAAATCAAACTGTTTCTACCTGGGAAACAGTATTAATTTACTACGTAAACAATAAGTTATTATCTGTACATATTCCTATATTAATTATTGTCCATTCATGTTCTTCTGTAATTTCTTTATATTTGTTTCTCATTATTTATATTTGGTCATTTCTCATTATTCTTATAAACAGCATGCTCTATGCTGCAACTTGAGCATCATAGACAGTCGGCTAGGGCCGCGCCTGACCCGACACCCTCGACTCCCATGGCAGCCACACTTCTACTAATCTACTGCCGCCTAACCACCGTCCTGACGTGCCCAATCAGCAGCTCCTAAATAGTTGAGACTCTTTCTTGTATATATATACTTAACCAATGAAATCCTCCAAGAGAGTTTTGCCGAATTACAAAGACTCCTTGTATTTATGATTGTATTGAATTAAACGAAAGTCAAGGGATTATTCTCTATTATCATTTACAACTACACCAAAATCAAAGAACAGTCCAGAAAAGAGTATGTTATCTTGAAAATTCATCCAATATTCTCTTACGTCAACACAGTTTTAACATATCTGAATTAATACATATCTGACTAAAAATACGCAGTCACATATCAAAAATACTTTAGGTAAACACAATAAACAGTAAAACACATCCACGTAGAGAATTAATGAGAAATGACTAAATATAAATACGAGCTTCTCGTGGGCCAGCCCGATAAAACCAATAAACCTAACCCGCACCAAACCGAGACCGACGCAAAACACACAAATTTTGTTCGGCACTTGAGTTTTTATTTTTCACTTTATTCGGTTCGGTCCAGGTCCCGACTCTGTTCGGGCTCCTTGACCTATTAGAAAACCGATGAACCAACCCGGACCATAAAAATTAAGTCCTATCCTCGGACCTTGTTTTTCACCTTATTTGGTTTCGCTCTTGGTCCAGTTCGGTTCGGTACAGGTCGGTCGGATCCGAATATCCGATCCTTGACCCAAGAACACCCGTAACGAAAAGAGAAGTACCTTTCTCGCCGATATAACCACGCTTACGAAGACCTTTCTTCGTAGACCGTCCCACACTGCAAATCGACTCAACGTTTTTACGTGAAAACCCTTTCTCGTTGTTGAACACCAACAAAGTCGCCGGAGCTCCGGTGTTCGTGATGTCCTTTGACGTGATCACAAACTCCAGCGATGGATCCACTTCTTCCGGATACTCGTTATCTTCAGCGTTCTGAAAACAACAATCGTTCAACCAAAAAACACCTTAATTATAACAAATTTAACCACTAAACAAAGTCGATCATTCATCACGATTATACTCAAAATTAATTTTCAACTATTGCAGATCACTGTTGATCAGGTTCAAACAAAATCAAACACAGATTAACCTCCCGAAACACGAAATTTGCAGCAGCAACAGCGTGTGTAAACAACAGATTAAACTTCAAATCATCACAGAGTGAAGAAATCGAACAAAATCCTAACAAATTACTAACATAACAGATGATATTTTGAACAAAAACCTGAATTAGTTCCATGAGGAAGTGAACATCCTTTGCGTAAAGCTCAGCGGACAGATTCTTCACGGCCTGATGAAGATCCTCCGTCAACGGATTCGGTTCTCCGCCGATTGAGAACTTCGTCCGCCGTATCTCCGCCACATGCTCCTCCGCCGACGCCATTACAGATCAATGAGAGAACACAATGCACACAGTTCGTATTCGTTTGTACGTATGAGCAACAACAACTCAAATAGTTCACAGTGATGAAGATAATCGATCAATGGGGGTTTAAATAGACTGTAATAATAATAATAAGAGAGATGATACGAGTGTAGAAGACGAGTGAGGAAGTTACGTTGAAAGATACTATTTCGAGTCTTCGTGGGGTCATTTCATTTCCCACTCCTTTCTTGTTAGGGAAGTTTTATACTTTTAAATTGCAAAAGGAATATTTTTTTATTTTTTTAATTGAATTTTAATAATCTAAACTATCACCTATTGTCCGATAATTCATACTATTAATTTGGACGGTAACAGTAAAAAATTAAAAATTATGTCACTAAAACTGTTGTAGGTGGTAAAAATGAAAGTTGAAAGTGTTACCAGCTAAATTAATAGTATAAATTATTATCGGTCAATAGATAATAGTTTGGATTATTAAAATCCAATTTGTTTTTTTTTTTAATTTCGTTTAAATGTGAGTTTTTAAAATTATTGCACTTACACGGTATAGAATTTGAATCAATAATTTTTTTGTTTAAGAGTACATAGATTTACCAACCGGATGTTTTTTGAAAAAGACACAAGTGGATTGCATCTTGTTAGATGTCTTGGGCTGATGTGAAAGAGAGAAGACGGGATCCTATACACACAATGAGAAGAGAGAGTGAAGGTTATTGTGGAGAGCGAGGAAGTTCTGTCAAAAAAAGAAAGAGAAGAAACTTGATGGAAAGGATGTTCGTCTGTGAAAGAAGATGATCGTCGGTTAAATGAATACTATTAATATAAAGATGTTAGTTTCTCCGTTCAGTTGAAGATGACTTGGTTAAATGGTCTTTAACCTAGCGGTACCTAGATGTTTAAAGTGATATCCCTTCTCAAGATGTCGAGGATTCGACTACGGTGCATATAAAGTTAAAGTTAGATAAGATCGTTGTTAAGAAAGAGTTTTGATTGTTTAACAATTATTATTGCATATATTAAGAAGTATAGTAAATAATAATGGTTTAAGCAGAATTGAGAAAAAAGAAAGTATAACGTAATATCACCATCACATAAATAGTTTAAAGTGGGCAAATTTGATTTTATAAATGATTTAAATAGATGGCAAACGAATAAAAAAGGGATTTAGTCATGAAGGAACTTGTGGTGATTGGTACATCGCAAAGGTTTATGTACGGATGTTTACTTTTGTGTCTCCATTACCAATTTTTATGGTCTCGATAATTCATGGATCCTACAAAAAGAAGATATAGCTTTTATTTATTCATACTTTATCAGTATATATAAACCGTAATAAAGTTTAATTATTCATCTAAACCACTTATAATTAAATAACTAAGTTATTCGAGGTTAGTTAAGATTCTTTATCTATTTCGTGGTAGTTGCTAATAGATTTTTTATGTCAATAAATAATATTCGAGTAAATTACAATGATGATTCTTGTGATCTAGTTGAAATTTTAGATTTAATCCTTAAACTTTAAATATTGTATATATAGTTTTTGACATTATTTTTTTTATCAATGATCTTTAAATCGGAAGTAAAGTTGAAGTTATCAGAATTACCATTTTACCACATGAATCATCCATATAATTTACTTTTAAACAATATATTAACATTTATATTTTTGTTTTTTTTTAATGTTTTTCATTTTCGTTTTATTTTTATTATTTCATTAATATTATGTATATTATTTATTAGGGAAAAGTTCAAACAAAAAGTCGCCTAAAATTAAAAAATGTAAGAAGTAATCTCAACCATCAATCTCATTAATCAATGATTAAGATCAAATTGTAAATGAGTTATTTAGAAATAGTCACTTTTATTGACATTTTGTAAGTTCTTTATATTTTTTAAAGTTCATAACTTTTATGTGCGATATTATTTTTTCTATAAAATTACACTACAAAAGCGAGTGTTTTTTCTTTTTAAAACGAGTATAATATAGTTATATAAAAGATAATACTTTTTTTATATTTTTAAGCTCATATCTTATTATTATGTTTTTTAATATAGTTTATTTTATTTTTTCGCTAGCTATTATGTAAAGCCCGCCTCCCAGGGCACACCTTGGGGAGCGTTACGCATCGGATATACAGAACACATAGTAACCATAGGGTCCACAGCGGAAGTCTAAATTTAATTATGCACCATAATATATTGTTCTTTAGTCATACTAGATAATACCATTACATCAGTTTAACTATACTAGAGATCCAAATCTTCAGTAGCGCTCTAAAACCTTTATTTCCTCATAGGCTAGCATGTAATCTTCGATCTCTGCAATCACTTGACACCTAGGATGTGTGTACATAAAAAGAAAATATTTGAGACTCAGCATAAAGCTTGTGAGTTCATAAACATAACATTCTTCAAAATTCAAAACATATTAATATTTACTATTGCATCAAACAGATACAACCATGGCAAACAGATAGGAATAGAGTAAGCATAGTATAAATTCACATAATCAGGCTATGTATACAAACTCCACTGGCTAAAGCAAAATCATACAAACAGCCCTTAAGCATCCTATCAAGCATTGCCACATATCACAGATGCTATTGATACTCAATTCTTCGATTATTACCAGTTATCAAAACATCACATCCCGTTTCAAAAAACAGTTTAGAGGAACTCATCTTTTTAACAGTTGATAATTGCTCCTAGTACAATCTGATAATTGCTCCTAGTACAATCTGATAATATCTTAAAGTTCTGATACAGTTTAAATAATCTTAAGTTAGATACAGGTACAACTAACTAGTTACTGTCATGATTGGATATTGGTTTATACTGCCTTGTTTAAGCATGAGTGATCAGTCCATACCTAAAGCTAGGCTACCCAAAACCCACCCCTAACAATAACCCTAACTCCTAAAATTAATAATACTACTAAATCTAATGCTACTTCTAATAATAATAATAATAATAATAATAATAATAATAATAATAATAATAATAATAATAATAATAATAATAATCTAAAATAAATAATAATTAACTTGACATAAACTTAAACGAAAACATACCTTAAAACTATCTACGACAATTTCATGTACCCGAGCTTCAAAAACGACTAATAACAATACCCAATGGGGTATCAAGTAATCGGGATTCTCTTAATACTAGAGCGTTCCCAAAAAAGCTTATAATCTAAATTTAACCTTAAAGTCTCTATTTATAAGAAAGCAGACAGACAGATGAAAAAGGAAAACAAGCGATGTGGGATGCAAAATGACATGCCTGCCTGTGTGCTTGCTTTCTTCGCTTCTTCTTCCCCATGTTTTTTTTAACATTATTATTATTATTATATTGTTATAATTAATTCAACTGCTTTCTTCGTTTTTTTCTTATAATATTTTAAATATAACGTCTTATAAATTTTAAATATGTCGTTGAGACAAGCTTATTTTTCTCTACGAGTCAACCCAAGTTTCGTTAAAAACAAAGCACTTTTAAATATAATATGTTATTATATATATATATATATATATATATATATATATATATATATATATATATATATATATATATATATATATACGGTCTATTACGACACTAAACCTCGTTTAAAACTTTAAATTCAAAATAGTCCTTTCACTCATTACTTACTCGTTTAACAATATACAAAATATAAAGTTCATATTTTTTTTATTTTAACTATTACATTTGACCCTGAAACTCGGGATATTACATATTATGTTTTTCTAAATACTATTATGTTTTTTGAATTGTAAAAACAATGATAGATAACAAGTATATATAATCTATAGAATTAATGACTAAAATAACACAACAATGATATAAAAAGTAAAATACAATGATTAATACATATAACAAATGATTTAAAATATGTGACACAATGAACATATATGATACAATAAGCCGACGTATTTGACACAATGACAAAAAATACACTATTCTTTAAAAATATAGAAGGAAATATGTCAAACTCACAATCATTCTTAAACTTTTTAGATTAAATCTCATTTTTAGATAACCTTACCTTATTTAATAATATACATTTTAAATACACAAATAAAACTTTATAAAACATCTCTTTAAAAAATGACAGACTTTTAACCATATTTCTTAAGCCGTATGATAATTTAAAAAACTTTCTTAAAAATCATGTACCTATTTTGTTTAAAGAGTTATATTTCTTAGATGTCTTTATTAAAAATGTTCGATATTTTAAAGTTTATTTTTAAAATCGTTTGTTTTTTAAGTTCTTTTTTAGTTTTTAAACTTCTTATTTAAAACAATTCCTTTTAAATATCTTTTATTTAAAAAAAGAAATGTTGGCTTTTAAAACTATTTGTTCGTGTGTTTTTTTGAATGTCCTTTTGACGTTCAGTTTGCCAAACATTCTATAATAAACCTGACTAGACAATTATGATTGAAAAATTACTAACTGCTCGATTTTTATTATATCGTTTGGTTTTCAAATTTAATCATTTTGTTTAAAACCATATGGTTTTAAAACTTTTATATTAACCATTCCATTATAAGAAAGATGTTTATTATAATCGAAAGAATAATCTGGGAGGGTTGAATGAAGCTGAAATTAAATCCTGTCTGTGTAAACTCGATGGTTACGAAGGTTACAGGGTGGTTTCTAATGGTTATCAGCGGTTCTCTTGTTTTATTTTTTCTACCCACGTCTCCTTGGGAAGCAGTTTCTCCTGGATTAAACACGATTTCCTCTCCCACGTTGCTGCAACCATGCCTATACAACCCACTCCCTCAACGAATTATAGTTTAAATTTAAACTAATTTGTTTTGGTTTAGAATGGATAGATTTTGTTAGGGAGATGTTATACAAACCCCTCTTTTCTACTTATCATACTCCACCCCTTAAATATTAATTTTAAATTTTGTCATATTTTACCCCTACAAAATTTTTATTTATTTATTTGTAAATATGTTTTTTTCAAGTTATAAAATAATACGATATGTAATAATTATATATTTGATAAAACAATCTCCCAGTTTTTATACTGAATCATGTTTGGTATTTAAATTTAAATAGATGTTTGTTTACACAATTAAAAAACAAAAAAAGCAATATTAACCTAAATCAGTATATGACTCGACATATACATATATAAATAATGAATTCAACTAGCATCAAGCCTTTGAGAGTTGTGACATGCAACTAAAATAGAGCAAGTGCATTGACGATACCTGAAAGTCCATGTAAAAACGGATGTATTTAAAATTTCACAATGAGACGTTGATAAAAATAAGAATGTAAAAGTCTTTATGTAATTCAAGTATTACAGTAAGTGCAATGATGATGTTATAAAGCTTATATAAAAATGAACCGGTTAAAAAGTTCATATCTCAACTTCAAGAAAAATTAGCCTACCGTAATGGTAGTGGCGTGATAACATCCTACGTTTATATAAGAAAACGAAACCAATAAAAAATTCATGACATTAACATCTGGTAATTTTCTTAAAACAAAAAACAGTTAAAAATCATACATATTATATAAATATTAATTAAAAAGAGTTTATTTAATAAAAAAACCAAAAAAAGGAAAATTAAAAAAAAAGAAAAATAAAACCCAAACATTGAACAAAACAAGCTTATTATATGCTATCAGTTTTAAACAAATTATAATCATAATATATAATTATCCTTATGGTATTTAATTCCAGAATAAAATATTATATTATAGCATAATATCTATATTATTGGGTTTAAATAAATATAAAGTATTATGGCGGAGCTTAATTGTTTTTTATACTAAAGTTCATATCAAATTAACTTTTAAAATATATTTTCTACAAAAATTATAAAACATGTATTAGTAAAGATATAATTCTTATAGAAAAATACCGTAAGTTATTTCGAGAGTTTAAATAAATTTAAAATTTTGAATTTTTGGATATTAGAAAGAACAAATTAATATTATTAAAAAAATCATGATAAAAGGCATAAAAAAGACAAAAAGAAAACAAAAGGGTTAAATTTTATTATATTAAAGTTTAAGAGGAGATGTATAACAAGTAAAAATATATCAGAGAGGGATATATATAGCAACACTTTTTTATTAATATGACATTAAACTATCCGACCACCAAACAAGCATAAATCCATTAAATCCTCAAAAGTTCTTGAAGAAGATGTGAGATATAGTGAGTCATTTCTTATCTTTTCTGCTTATAAATGTTGAAACTGTGTGATCTATAAGTAATAACTTTTACAAATTATAATTTCATTTGATTTAAGAACAATATTTTTATCATCTCAATTCTCTTCAGGTTGCATTGGCATGCAAGGAAAGTGGATGATTTAATCCAAAATTGTTTTTTTTTTAAATATAAAGAAATATAGCAATGTCATTATAACATTAACATACCGGACGGATAAAAAACTAGTTAACAAGAAGCATAGGTCACTAGCTATGAACTAAATTAGTAGCTAGACCCGTATTTGTAAACAAAATTGTATTTGCTAAGTATGTTGTCACATCTTTAAAATTGGTTATTTGTAAACATGGGACATAAATGTTTCAATACTTGTGTTTTTAAAGTTTTTCGTGTATTTTTAAAGCAAGAAGTCATTCATAATCTTTGTAGCATGTATACCATTAGAACTCCCATACTTATGAGGCAACTAGGTTATATAGCCTACTAAATAACCAGCATATAAAATTAAGAACAATAAACTTAAAAGACAGTTAAATTATAACACTTAATCGCCCAATAAAGTTTAATGGGTAGCCTAATTAAAACATAAAGAAAAAAATGAAGTCAAATCTAGAAAAAAAGTCTTGGACAACTTCCAAGTCATATTTTATCTTAATGAAGTGGGTTTTAAGCTCAAGTTCATAAAATAACAAAAAAATAAACTCAAGTTAATTTTATTACATTTAAAATAGCACATAAAAGTATAAAACCTAATAAGATACTATAATTTACTTTGCCGTCATGTTTGAGTGAGCCAACAAGCGAGCTCATATGAGCTGGAATTTGATTTGGAAATCATAAGCATAAACTCGGCTTGACTTGAAAATCATACAAGCTATTTTGAAATAAACGTGTTATGGGCGAGTTTTAAACAGGTTTAAAGTCACGAGTAAATCCAATATCCGTGAAACTATCAAATAATGATTTGGTTACCTTTGGTGCAACAATCTTTGATATGTGCAAATTTCAGTTGGATGAAATGAAGAGAACTAAAACCATATAAGATCATATCATAAAAGACCAAATAGTTCAAAAAGTTGAGGTACCATTTCCATTACATAAGTGGAAATAATAAAGTGGAACAAGGCAAACATAAAGAAAGTAGATTAAACAGAAACAGCTTCAGCTTCAGCATAACCCTCAGATCACATTATGCTTCTCCTGCAATTCAAACACCACATGAATAAATATTAAAGACTGAACCAGACATGCATTAATAAGTTGGCATAATTAAATAAAGAAAAAGCAAGAACTTATACATGATATCTTACCTATTAACAAGGGAATATGGTAGAAAGATAGTCATGATCCTCCACAAACAATTGAAGATTCTTGATCTTCATGAGAAACTCGATTGCTTCCTCGTCACACTGAACCAAATAACCCAACCTGATCAGTTCAGAAAGCTGCGGCTCAAGCTCTTCATTCTCCCATAACATCCCCTCAGCAATCACTTCAGCAAAATGAGACGCGTGTTCTATAACATCCTTTTGACCGCAGCCTTCTTCCATCTTCTGCATAAACAACTTCGAGTTCTGTTTGTCCCAACGGATCATTCTCTTCGCTTCAACATTCACCTCGTCTCCACAGGATAGAGATAAACTGTACTTCACAGTCATTGGCTCAGCCGTCTCAAAAGCTTTTACTCCCAGTATACGGCTTACAGCTTCATGTCTTCTTGTGGCATCAAGTTGTAGCTTCGGATCAGCTAGAAAACCCAGGATCAGTTTGAACAGACCCTTTTTAATAATCCTTTCTTTTGAATCAACGGGCTTGAATTTAACATGATCAACATCAGATAAGTTCTTTTTTGCAGATTCAGATATGGTACGGACACCAAGTTTGTTGTAGACATCCACAAGCTTGATTCGGGTTAGAGTTTTAGAACTTGGTTGAGGATACCAAACAAATATCAACATCAGATAAGCTCTTTTTTGCAGATTCAGATATGGTACGGACACCAAGTTTGTTGTAGACATCCACAAGCTCGATTCGGGTTAGAGTTTTAGAACTTGGTTGAGGATACCAAACAAATATAGGACGAGGACAGCTTTGAAAGAGGTCAGTTATGAAAAGATCATCGCCAATGAATAAGTCACGCTTGTCTGATAGAAAAATACCATCTGTTTTAGAGTTCCATTTTTTAACCACAAACTCCCAAAAAGCACAGCATTCAGTATTTGTTATTTGGTTTCCTGAAGTTTCCCATTTCTTCCATAGATTGCAGAAGTCATCAACGGATGGATGGACGTTCACATCAAATATATTGGCAAAAAAGTTCAGTATTTTCTTCTCATACTTGCTTTTTTCCAAAACATTCAACTGATCACCAAAAAGATTGTTTTTGTCATGAAGAACACAGACTCCAGGTGTTACCCATTCTCCATTATCAGTTCCTCTTGGTATCCATATCTTTTTGGCGGAACTGATATCCATATATTTTTGGCCTCTTTATCATCAGGTTTCCAATTGAATTCAGACAAATAATTGTAGAAGCGATTGATTCTTTCAAAATTAGTCTGAGAGTCGAGTTGATTAGCAATCAACGGGAATCCTTTGTCAATATCAGTTATCACTTTTAAAAAGTTGAGCTCATTTTTGTAGGATCCAATCCAAGATCCATAGAACTGTTCATCAATGAACGGCCCATCATCACGTTTCAAGAAAGGAACCCAGTCAGGACAGAAAAGCAAACACTGATTTGGATGTTTGTATCCGAAATGGGTTCTTAACCAGTTCTTTTGGGACAGTTTTTCATGAAATTTATCAGGAATCTCTGATGCACTTTCTTTCAGTATCTTGACAGAATCAAGCAATGCATAAACACTTGCAGGAGTAATGCTGCTTGAACACTCGGGAAATCGAAGTCCAGCAGCCACAAACTTTGCACCGTCTTTAAATTCAGTAACTACACCCAACTGTTTAAGCTCGACTTGATAATCACGGATCCCACTGCCTTAGAACTTGTCACTGTCGTCAATGAAAGGAAGGATGGATATTGGAGAAATTAGTTCCCAATCTGTACCAAAAAGAATGCACTCATTTGGTGATCTGTAGTCACCAAGTTTAGTTTTGAGCCATTTCACTTGGTGTATGCAATTCTTGAATTCTTCAGCAAGTTTGACCTTCATTTTCTTTAACTTTCTGAAGCATTCCAGAAACTAAAAAACATTTTCAATCAAAATCTTGAATTGTTTAGGTTTTTGATTGATAGTCAAATCAGGGATTACATCCAAATATATAGAGAGACTAATTACACTTTAGTACCCTAAACAATATTAAATATGCCAAACACAAAACTCATAGTCTAACATTCCCCCGCAAGTTTAGGGCGGGGAGCGACCTGCAACTTAGACTCGAATTTTTTAGAGGATAAAGGCTTCGTAAAGATATCAACTATTTGATCATCTGTGGAGATGAACTTTACATTTAGTTTCCCTTGAGTAACTTGTTCGCGAACAAAGTGATAATCAACTTCAACATGCTTTGTGCGAGCATAAAATACAAGATTAGCTGTGAGATAGGTTGCGCCAAGATTATCACACCAAAGCGTTGGTGACTTGCTATCGAGTCCGAGTTCACAAAGGAGAGACTTCAGCCAAATCAATTCTGCCACAGTGTCAGCAATAGCCTTATACTCAGACTCTGTTGAAGAGCGAGACACAGTTCGTTGTTTGCGGGCGGACCAGGAAATAAGATTGGAGCCTAAGTAGATAGCATATCCCCTCATGGATAGACGATCGATGGGACAGCCGGCCCAGTCAGAGTCTGAGAATGCCTGAAGATTGGGAGCCCAATGAGAATCAGAGAAGGCTTGAAGCCGATAGCCCATGTTGTGACTAATTTATAGCCCGTGATTGATTGTGCCATGTAGGTATCGAAGAATACGTTTGACACCAGTCCAATGGTTTTCAGTGGGAGCGTGCATGAACTGGCAGACCTTGTTAACAACAAAAGCAATATCAGGACGAGAAAGAGTAGCATACTGAAGAGCACCAACTGTCTGCCGATACCGGGAAGGATCATCAAGTAGCGGGCTGTCATCTGGTAGGAGCACGTGAGAGGTGCTCATGGGGGTAGAGATAGGTTTGCAATCAGCAAGACCAGCTCGATGCAAGATGTCACGAATATATTTCCGTTGCAAAAGAACCAAGTCAGAACCATGCTGAACGACTTCAATCCCCAAAAAATAGTGTAACTGACCCAAATCCTTAAGAGCAAAAAGAGAATTGAGGCGGTTAATAATCGTAGATATGGCATGAGAATCGTTGCCAGTGATGATTATGTCATCAACATATACTAGGAGATAGATTAGTAAGCCCGAGGAGTTTAGAATAAAAAGTGATGGATCCGTTTTAGACCCATAAAAGCCCATGTGATGAAGAGCAGTTGAGAGTTTTGTAAACCAGGCACGAGGAGCTTGCTTGAGCCCATATAGAGACTTGTTCAAAAGGCACACATAGTCAGGTCTGGTCGGATCAATGAATCCTGGTGGTTGACGCATATAAACAGTTTCATCAAGATTACCATGTAAAAAGGCGGTCTGGATATCCAGTTGCCTAAGAGGCCATTTGTTTGAGACGGCCAGAGATAAAACAGTGCGAATAGTAGCAGGTTTAATAACCGGGCTGAAGGTCTCATGATAGTCAATTCCATGTTGTTGATGGAAACCCTTAGCCACAAGCCGAGCTTTGTACCTGCTAATCTTGCCGTTTTCATCCGTTTTTAACCTGTAAACCCATTTACAATCAACCACATTAGTATTAGGGACAGGGGGCACTAATGTCCAAGTGCCATTCCTATGTAGAGCAGCCAACTCATCAGCCATAGCTTGGCGCCATTCTATAGATTTGTTAGCAACGGTAAAACTGGTAGGCTCAACAGGTAGTGCTGGGGAAATGGTGGCGGTATAGGCTGCGGGATTATAACGGTTGGGTTGTTTGGGATTGGGAGGAAGGTTAGAGGGGCGAGACCGCGGGGGCGGTTGTGATGGTGGGACCGTGAAAGGAAGGAGGAACAGGAGCAGGTTGGGCAGGGTTGGAGATGGTGAGGATAATGGTGGTGAGGACGGAGAGACAGGTGTTGGTTGGGCAGGTTGTGATGCTGGTGGTGGGGAGGAGGTAGGTGTGGGCGGGAAGCCAGGTGGTGGATTAGGATAGATAGAGATATATGGAGGGTCAGATGAGGATGCAGCGGGAGTAGGGGGTGGAGGTTGGTAAGGGAAGACAAGTTCGTTGAAGCGAACATGTCGAGCAACATAAATCCGGTCATTGGAAGGATCAAGGCATCTATAACCATGGTGAACAGGGCTGTAACCAAGAAAAACACAAGGAGTTGAGCGAAAGTCAATTTTATGATGATTATACGGCCGAAGATAAGGAAAACATTTGCAACCAAAGACGCGTAGAAAAGAGTAATTAGGCTTACGTTTAAAGACAGATTCAAAAGGAGATTTATTTGAGGACACACGAGAGGGAAGCCGGTTGATTAAGTACACGACAGTTTCAAAGGCAAAGTACCAAAAACGTTGTGGAAGGCTGGAATGGGCCAGAAGGGTAAGCCCAGTTTCCACAACATGACGATGACGACGTTCAACGAAGCCGTTTTGCTCACTGGTGTGAGGACATGAGCGTCGATGAAGAATGCCAAGATTACGACAAAAATTTGTAAGAGGACGAAACTCCCCTCCCCAATCAGATTGTATACATTTCAGTTTGGAGTTAAATTGGCGTTCGGCCATGGTAATAAAGTTAGTTAAAACTGGATAAACATCAGATTTTTGAATCAAGGGATAAAACCACATATATCGCTAGTGATGATCAACACATAATATAAAATAACGATAACCATCACAATAAACAAGATCCAAAATATTATTGCTACGAAAAGTAGAATCTGGTAAAAGACAATTTGGATGATTTTCCCAATTGGCAAGAAGAACAAAAATTATTTAATAATTTGTCTGAAACAGGTAACGAACAATGAGAAACAATGGAACGAAAAACTTGAGCATGTGGATGTCCTAAACGTTGATGCCAAACATTGGAGGAAGCCTTGACAGCAGTGAAAGCAAGCTTGGGCAAGGACTGGAGTTGGGGAAGTCGAATGGAGTACAAACCCTGTTCACTGTGGCCCGTCAGGAGGATAGTGCGAGTAGACTCGTCCTTCACACCAAAGTAAGAGGAGTGAAATTCAAAGAAAACATTATTATCTACACAAAATTGTTGAACAGATAAAAGGTTTTGTTTTAATTCAGGAACGTGAAGGATATTAGATAAGGTAAAGGTTTTGGTTGGGGAGTAGATTTTTGATGAACCAATGTGGACAATAGGTATAGGATTACCGTTGCCAACAAATAAAGAATCGGTACCTTGGTAGGCCTCAGAGTTGTCCATGCTAGATAGGTCTGGGGTTGCGTGACAATTAGCACCGGTGTCGGGCTTCCAAATGGATCCAGAATATGAGCCCGCATCGGAGTAAGCTGCATAGTTGGCCTGCAGTGCAAAACGAGGCTGGTTGGACTGATTAGGGCACTGGGAAGGGAGATGCCTAATCCCGCAGCGATAACAGTGACCATAAACAGTGTTTTGAGTTGAAGCCCATGAGAATTGATGCGTGCCACCATTATCGCGATGGCGAGAAGTAGGTGGACCACGTGAGTTGCCTCGTGAGTAATTACGAGAGCCGCGACTGCTCCGGATGTTGGTGGAGGACCGAGAACCATAGGAGGCTTGAGGTCGTGGTGAGGATACGAGGTTCAGTTGATAGCCCAGTTGAGAGGCCATAAGTTGAAGATTGTGAAACTGCTGTTGAAGGTGATCAATGTTAGGCTGTAATCTAGAGGGGGCAGCAGGGATAAGAGGTTGTGGTGGTAAGGCAGCAGTGGCCAGAAAAGCTTGAGGAGGGTTCGAAGGTGTGGATAAAATTCGTGTGATCATGTAATCATGATCGCTTAAAAGGGCATGTAGTTCATGAAAGCTGACAGGAGGTGACCAAGCCAGAAGATTTGCTTTAAGACCATTGTATTCCTCACGAAGTCCTGCAAGAGTTAACATTACTAGATCCTTATCTTTCATCTGTTCTCCAATATTGGCTAGAGCCGTCGCATATTCTTGCGCCCTGCTAAGGTAGTCGGCCGGTTTTTCATCGCCCTTCATGGTAATATGAAGAAGTTGATTTTTGAGAGTAAACTAGTGAGCAGAGGTAACAGGCGCATAAGCCCGTTCAAGAGATAGCCATACCTCACGGGATGTTTTGCCTTGGACATGTTAGTAAGATTCTTCAGAGACAGTGGAGATAATAAAAGTACGGATATGAGCATCATTTGAAATCCACGGGAGATAACTTGGATTGTCGGTTGTAACAGACTCATTGGTGTTTTTCGGTTCTGGGCATGGAACGGTTCCATCAACATAAACGAAAAGATTATGGGATGTGAGGAAGGATTCGATCATAGAGCGCCAGTAACCATAGTTTGTAGGTTTGAGGGTGAAGGCAAATTTGTGTGGGTTATGGGTTGTTTTCTCCTGGTTTGAGAAGATTATGATCGCAGCCATGATAACAATAGAAAGGAACAGGTTAGAGCGAAGTAGGGTTGTGCGGCTGAAGGTTGATGCCGAAGGTAGGTTGGTGCCGAAGGTTGATGCGGCAGAATTAGGGTTAAAAAAAACCGAGAGTTTTGTTTTGATTTTGATGTGGCTCTGATACCAAATCAAAATCTTGAATTGTTTAGGTTTTTGATTGATACTCACATCAGGGATTACATCCAAATATATAGAGAGACTAATTACACTTTAGTACCCTAAACAATATTAAATATGCTAAACACAAAACTCATAGTCTAACATTTTCTTTTGTGATGGAAGATGTTGAAGCCTGTTGCTAAAAAGTGCGAGAAAACTCTTCTGCAGCATCCTCAAACTCAACCATAACACCTATTTTCTTTAATTCTTTCGCCAAAGAAAAGATGGATGTTCCATAGAAGTTCACATCAAGAATGGGAACGATTTAAAGACGTGTAGAAGACAACCCCACTCACATTCTGAAGTTACTAAAAAACATTCAGATGGACATCTGTAGCCCATGTTTGTCTTCAAACATTTGTTGTTTTTAATCGCTTGCACCAGCTTATCTGATGATTCTAATTTCTGTATGCACCTTAAAATCAGCAAGATGGCCTCAGATGACAATAAAGTCAGTAAAGATGAGGACTTGAGGTTGTCTGAAACAAGTCGATAACAACTCTCATTGAACTTCACTACCACACCCAGCGTTTGTACTAGAAAGGAATGCAACTGAATTCAGAAGCAGCATTCCATAGTAATTTTCTAGTTCGTTCTTGAAAGAACGTACTTCTCTTCCATAGTAATTTTCATCAATGAAAGGAATGCAACTTAATTCAGAAGCAGCATTCCATTCATTACTGAACAATACAGAGTTGTTTGGGGCCATTTCACCTTTAGATGTTCTCACCCATTTTCCTTGTTTAACAGTGTCAATGAAATCTTTACTAGGGATATAATGTGCCCCCAAATACTGAATAAATTTCAGTATTGAAATAGCATTGTCTCCAGTAAGCTTTGAAGAAGCTGCAAGGGCCATGAGACGCTTACCGATAAATTCACAAGCTTCTTTATTCTCAAACCGCACACCAATCGCTTTTAACTCCTCTTTGTATTTCCTTATCTCATCACCATAGAAATTTACATCTACCAACGGAATATCAACAAGCACTGACCCATTCTGTAAAACACTCCCACTTGATGATTCAAGCATGAATGACTCTGAAGGCGGCCTGTAGCCAGGGTTACCGCTTAAAGAGATTCTCAACCAGGAGCCATTTTTTATGGAAGACAAAAACCTCTCTGGTAGATCATCATTATTTTTTCTCAACTTATTAAGCCAGCCTAGAAGCAAAATTGTGTTTGATTTAGTGAGAGGTGAAGAGAGTGTAGGAACAGCAGCATTATCAGAAGCTCCAATATAGGTTTTCATAAATGAAACAAGGTCTCCCCCTGAAGTAAAGTTACCACAATACGTCACAGACCGGATGTAATCTTCTCCCAGCTCAACATAATCATGTTGCCTCCAAGGATTAGATCCAATCAGCTCTACCCATCTACTTCCATTAGCAGGAACAAAAACTCCATCTCTTCGGACCGTTACCTGCCCATAGTTATCAACAATCGGCAGTTTACTACACAGATTACGAACTTGACTCTCCCACAAGTATTTATTTTTCAAAGATTGGTAGAGAAAATGAGCACAAGTAACAGCGAGCTTGCGGTCGTTCTTGAGTGAAGGAATAAGATCATCAGCGTATTCACTAACACTGACAAATTTAACCTTCACTTCCTCCATAAGCCATTTTTTAACGTATGCTTTTTCACACATGCTCCTATAGCTTCTTGTGTGACAGCAGGCATAAAGAACCGATCACAATGGAATTCTGTGTTCCAATTAATTAACCAAGAAATGTGATCAGAATCATCAGCAGCAAGAAGCTTGTTTGCACAGCCATTAATTTTAAGCAGGTTGACTTTACCATCCATCCCAACATACTTTATAAACGGTATATGTTTGATGTTGGTTGTGGAAAACAAAGACCTCCAATGCTCTGCTATGAACACCAAAAGCTGCATATAAAGTTCCTCTGAGACACCCATTACAAGATTGGATCCAGCAATGCATTTGGCATACCATTCATTATCAACAGCTTGAATTTCCAGGAACTCTAGAATGGAATTATATTCCATCTTATCAAAAGAAAACGTAAGAAGATAGGCTCCATGTGATGATATGTTAGAGAAACTAACGCCTTGACTTCTTGCACTATTCAAGATGCTCCAAAACGCAGGCTTCAGCCTACCAACTTCATTGGGTTTACTAAACAACTTCTGCCCCGTGTACGACTCACATGGAACAATTGTCTCTTTCATAAGTTTTGCTTTAATTGCATCCCGAACAAGATTCAGTTTTGTATGTGACGATTCCTAAACAGGTAAGAACCTAAACTGATTAGGAAGGATGGAAACAGGAGCGGTTTCAGATGACTTTACCAGAGAGGTAAACACATTTAAAAAAGCAGCAGGTACACAATCAAGAATTCCCACATTCCATTTGTTGTCCCAAAGAATATTTCCCCTTGATGAAGCCTAAAGAAAACCTGCTTGGATTATGAACGGAAAATTCGTAACTGTCTCAGTTGGTAAAAATGAATAGATGCCAGGCATGCTTGCACCTCGATTGATCTTTTCCCATTTGGAAAAGCTAATGTAATCACTCACTCCTCTACTTCAGCTCGAACATCAACTTTATTTTCCTGCTTCACGGGAAACCTTTGTTTCCACATGTAGTAGCCACATACTGTGTCATCTTGATTGCCAGAAACATCAGCAGAAAGATGAAGCGTGTAGGAATCGGCATCCATACTCTTCAAAGTAACAAAGTTCTTCTCACTGGAGATTGATATTGCACTCACAGTGTTTAGCCTAGGATCCTCATATTCTTCCCTAACTGAAAGCCGCTTAATCTTTGACAGAAATAAAAGCACTTCGGGGTGGATGCTTGAAAGCTGATCCTTCACTGGCTTGACCTTCTCTGCCTTTAATGGTAACACCAGTGTTGTAGTTGGCAAAGCAGCAGACGAACCATATACGCTTTGAAGGGCAGACAGAGTTGGATCCTTCTCAACCCATTCAGGAACAATATAACAACATTACATCGCTGGCATGGTTTTTCATTAAACCTCATCTGATAGCCATTACTGAAGATGTAAGGCTGAGCTGTTATGAGAAAAACACTCTTGAACCCAATCCCTAATGCAAATGTTGAAAACGGATCAGTATCAATACGAACTGAAATGCATAAAACAAAAATAAAAAAAAGGTTTAAAATGTGTTCCTCTCTAAAAGAAAGCTGTACATATGCAGTTTGGTTATCAAGAGATGAAAAGTGCACTCAAAGAAGAGACTCTACATGCATGTGGTCTATGACCATCATTTAAAGTTAAGATAATCCCATTGATTACTTTAAAAGCTACTAAAAACAAAATCATTACTTGATAGCTTAAGTTGAAATAAAAAATATGCTGTCTAGTTATCAGGTGGCTTAGTAGATGATAAAACACGACTAACCCAAACCCCCCCAACACAACCAAGTAACAAAACCAGCTACAAACACTAGATAGATTATATGTATGTGCAAGTAAATATAAACATTCCAAAAAATAATATATTAATTTATAACATTCCTCCTATATACTTCTTTCGTCAACAAGTTTTAATAAATTAGACTAATTAAATTTACGCAGTCACGAATCAAAAATACTATGGGTAAACACAATTAACAGTCAAAAATACAAACTATTCAGTAAATAAGAAAAGAATAACACCTTTCTCGCCAATATAACCACGCTTACGAAGACCTTTCTTTGTAGACCGTCCCACACTGCAAATCGACTCAACGTTCTTACGAGAAAACCCTTTCTCATTGTTGAAAATTAACAAAGTCACCGGAGCTCCGATGTTCGTGATGTCCTTTGACGTGATAACAAACTCCAGCGATGGATCCACTCCTTCCGGATATTTGTTATCTTCAGCATTCTGAAAACAACAATCGGTCAACCAAAAAACACCGTAACTAAAACAAATTCAACCATTAAACAAAGTAGATCATATCAGAATAAAAAACTTCCACAAATTTAGCAACAAAATCAAAAGCACAAACGTTAACAAGCAACAAAATCACTCCTCCTGAAACACAAAATGCGTGTGTATACACACAAACACTAGACTAAACTTCATACGATAGCAAATTAAACAAAATCCTAACAAATTACTAACATTACAGATGATATTTAAAAAAAAAAAAAAAAAAACCTGTATTAATTCTTCTCAAAGTCGATCTATCATCCTTCTCAATTTTAAAAACCACAAAATCAAAAGCATTACAGTCTGTACAGATCACTATCAGAATCCAATAACAAGCATTAACAAGCAACAAAATCAAACAAAATCACTCCTCCTGAACACAAAATGCGTGTGTATACACCAAACACTAGGTCAAACTTCATACGGTAGCAAACTGAAGAAATCAAACAAAATACTAACAAATTTCTAACATAACAGATGATATTCTAAACAAAAACCTGAATTAATTCCATGAGAAAGTGAACATCCTTTGCGTAAAGCTCAGCGGAGAGATTCTTCACGGCCTGATGAAGATCCTCCCTCAACGGATTCGGTTCTCCGCCGATTGAGAACTTCGTCCGCCGTATCTCCGCCACATGCTCCTTTGCCGACGCCATTACAGATCAATTACAGAACACAATGCGCACAATTCGTATTCGTTTGTACGTATGAGCAACAACAATTCAAATAGTTTACAGTGATGAAGATAATCGATCAATGGGGGTTTAAATAGACTGTAGAAGTTCTTTTTGTAAATTGCAAACAAATTTATTATTATTTATTGGGAATTTGTCACGTAACATTAACAAACTCTTAAAAATATACCAAGGCAATCATTCATATTAGTTTAAACTAGGTCATTAAATCAGTTATTATTAAATTATTTTGAGTAAAAAAATAAATGGAGAAGCAGATATGGATTAGAGATTTTTAATATATGTAATTATATTAAATTACAATTGTGTTGACAATTCAACGATGAAGCAAGACTAATTCGCTACTGATTCACTTCAGGGGACGAGTTTGTGCGAGTTTTTATTTTTTTTAGTTTGTAACCTAGATTTGATATTAGATCTTGAACTTTTTAAGTTCTTGTGGATTCAATTCATGATTTGATCATTTAAACAATTTGATTGTGTTTAAACCTAATTTTGATTTTCTATACTTTAGTTTTCTTTAATCATTGTGTGAATGATTCTTAAAATTAGAGTTACATTAGTCAAATTGGTGATCGTGTGAATGAAGTCTTTTAAGCTTTAATCCATAATTATCACTTACATCTTATTATGTGTAAGTCATCATTAATAACTTCTCATTAGGTTTCACTAAAAAAAAATTGAAACTTTGTCAAACCTGAATCCTAAAGTGGTTTGCTTTTTTTTCAAGATTGTTAAAAACTTAAACTTTTATTTTGTAAATTTGATTATTTCTCAATTCAAGTAATCAAACAATTTACTTTTCAATGTTTAATGGTTTTAGATTAATCGTTACTAGCACTTCCATGTGATTCCCTATGGATTCGACATCCTTCTTATCCTTTATTATTAAGGGTGATTAGGTACTCTTTAATATATATTTTTGACCGACCACACGACATTGATCAACCACCAAGCTATCCCATTGGGCCTTGAGGACATGACGGTTGTTGATGTGCTACATGTTCAAGAAAATTAACCGGTCTTTAACTACTGAAAAGAATCTATGCCATTTTCTTATCAACTTTATGTTATGTTTGAAAATCCGAAACAATTCCTTCTTCAACAACAAAACAAGGAGAGCCAATGAGATTCTTGATAAGATCAAACTATTGTCTTTTTTTTGGTTCAAAATAAACCTAAAATGTCAAATTCAGATTGGGTTGTTTGGTGTAAATTTCAAAAAAAGAAGTTATATTTGTGATTAGTATATATACATATCATAAAATTTAGGTAACAATAAATATTTAATTTAAATATATTCTACGTTTTGCAACATCTAACAACAAATCTCAAATGATCAAAAATTCGAAAAAATAGGAGTGGATGGATAGAGAGAGGATGGTTGATGCATGATCAGGTTATGAATAGACTGTGTTTGATCTAAACAATTAAACAAGTAAAGATCAAAATAACACAAGTTTTAAGCTAAAAGAGAGTGTATGAATACATTCTTATACAAATCTAAGGAATGCACTCATTAGATATTTTCCTCAAGCTAATTTGTTAAGCCTAAATGTCATGCAATTGCATTTATAACTTGCAAAACATAACTATAACAACAGAAAGTTTGTGTGTGTGTATATCATTGAAAAGGGATAAATTCGTTTTGGTGAAGATCTTGGTGACTCCAATGTAGTAGCTATCATCGTTGGTGTCTCCACGTAGCCGATGGTTGGTGCCGTTTTTATTTTGACACATTTAAGTATATTCCCATAATGCATATTTATGTTCCTATACATCATTATTAGGTACACACCTCCTTTGTTAGACTAGCGACGTGTTTACGAGTAGGTTACAAACAATAGCCGAGATCATAAGCGAGAGCCTAATCATACAACTCTGCGACGGGCTGATTTTGTGTAAATATAAGCATGTCGTAAGCCTATGTTTGGAATCCTAGAGAACATTGCATTGTTTTAAAAATAAGTGTTAATAAACACAAATGCTAGTTTAATGGGTTTTTGAATCATGTGTCTTCGAGAAGGATTTTGTTTTTGAAGACAGGAAAGACACCTAAGGCCAAGATGCTAGAGCTTGTTCATACAAATGTCTATGAATCAACATTAGTCTCATCATTGAAATGTTCAATTTAGTATGTGACCTTCATTGATGACTCTACACGAAATATATGTCTCCATTTTCTTAATAATATATATGATGTTTTTGATATTTTTAGAAGGTCCAAGGCCTAAAGTCGGATAATGGTGGTGAATGCATGAGGAGTTTGTTGACTATTCTGTCAAACACGGGATAAAGATGATCAAGATAGTTTCAAGAACTCCTTGGAAGATTTTCTTTACTTTAAACTTGATTTTGGGATTATGATATCTTTTAAAGCATGCTTTCAGTATTGAGCTAAACATGTCTCACTAATGCAATTGCCTTTGTCCCACATATCCAATTAGTTTCTTGGCTTTGGCTCTTGATTCTACATATATTAATTCTTGAATTGTGACATAAAGCGCATTTCAACCTCTATTAAACACTTTTAGAAAAAGTTGACACCTTGGTTAAAAAACGTTTTAGTTACATAAAACATAAGGATAAAATCATACAAGCAACAAAGAAAACAAGTTCTAGTGTGATCTTTTGAACAAGGTTTATGATTCTAATTAACATCTTAAATTGTATCTCATTGAGGCGATTTACCATCAAATTAGATAATCTTTTAAGCAAACACATCGTGTTTTTTCAAAAGATACGAGAAACAAATATTCTAATGATTTACAACTAGCACTTGTTGGATTGTTTCAAGATTTTCTCATTGAATCGACTTGAATTTGCTTGCTTTAATGTACTTGAATTTGCTTTTCTTAAAATTTTCATATAAAGACTTTTATTTATTAATAAATTAGTTGATGGTAGTTTTTAACTGTGACAAATAAACAATTATAAAACATCTTAGGAAGAAAACTTCACTTCAAGCAACACATCTCATCTTATTGGAAGAATACTTCAACCTCAAGCAACAGTGCAACACCACTTCAAAGTTCAGACCCTGGAGATTCTTTCCTATCACCATCCATTCTCCGTACTGTTTTTAGACTCTTAAAAGAGTAGAGTTTTTCAATATTAAAATGTGATTATATCATGCTTCTATAAAGATTTCTTTAGTGTTTTAAAAGTAATCAATTGTTTCAATATTATCGTGCTCCGAGAAACAAAATTTGCATACACATGTTAGAACAGGCTTGATACAAAACTTACTTTAACTCAAGAACCATAAGAACCCATATAAACATGATGGAGAGATAGGTTATAGGTAGTGTATAAAAAGTAATCAGAAGTGTTGAAAGCAAGGGAGGCACTTGTCTTGATTAGACAGGTGTTTATGCTGTATTTAGTTTTTATGAATATACATGTGTATATGCATATATATATAAGTGCACATACTTGCATATGCGTATAGTATGTTATATATTATCTTTTTTTAAATCAACTTTTTCGTAACATATAAAAAAATATATTGGATAATAAGTTTAATTATGATCATAAAATATAAAATACAGGGTTGAAAGAATATACACGATAAAAGGCCTTCGCTATAACTATACCCAGTCTCAAAGGGTACACACAAACCCAACTTGCTTAATGAGTTTTTAAAGTCAACGCTGACCTGTCATTTGACCGGCACATCCAAACTGCCACCTAAGCTGACACCTAAGCTGCCACCACTGCCAGCGCGACTGAATCGGTCCGAGTACCCGACACCTGTAATTGAAGCAATATCACTTTGCAGGTCCCAGCTTTCGCTCCTTCCCAAGCTAGCTCGCCTATGGGCACCGGTGCCACCATCATCTCGGGTAGTGGCCTCGGCCTCGTTCTTCCAGTTAGGCTTCATGCCACCGGTTTCAACGTCGCTTGGAACTTTCTCTATGTTTGAGTTGATAAAACTGGTGGCAGTGAGTCTAGTTGGAGGTTTAGGCTCTCTGGGTACCAATGCCCTGAAATTGTTCTTAGACGGAGGAATGCTGGTCCAGAAGACCTCCTTGAAATTTCCAAAAATGCCCTTGTTGTATGGATTTTCGGTCCGGTCGTATCGATATCGGAAATTTTCATATGTTGACTGCAAGAATTATGTCAACAAGATTGTAAAATATTGAAATTTTAATATGCTATGGCATTGCCACCTATTCAAGAGCATAGAGGTGGTAGCAATTTCGAGTTTCGACCCATTTAACTACACATAGGCCATTTTGGCTTGTATTAATCTCAAAACAGTCAAACAAGTCGAAAGTAAACCGGAGTCTACATTACTTTATTCAGAAGATTTAACTTATTATTGTAACAATACTGTTTTCAATCGTACTTTATGTATTGAATAGTTTAAAAACATTTTAAAATAGTTTAATAGTGTATTTAGTAATTTTATAAAACATTTGAAAATGTACAAAAATGTGGTGCAAGTCATACAACCCCGACCAGACCCAGCCATTTCCGACAAGTACTAAAATCTCACCCCCTCCACTTTAATCAAAACACATTTTGACCAGAACACGAGCCAGACCTGACCCTTTTGACCGAACCACAAACAGGTTGATGCCACTAGCATATACCTATGAAACGACTTCATACCTGGTTTGTGCTGATAAGATAAAGATGAAAGATGGTGAGGCCGCCAACAAACCAAACTGCTAAGAAAGTGTAAATTATTAGCACAATTGATGCAGGAGTCTTGATTAATGCTCTCCAAATTGAAATGTTTTCACTGTTCATGATCCTTATGGCGTACACCCAGCAAAAGGAAAACACATAAATGCAAAGCAGAGTTGCCGAGGATACAAACATGAAGAAGAACCGGTAGTTACGCTGCATTAAGAAATATAATTGTCAACAAATGTTGTTACTTGGGTATTTGACCATGACCCAAGTTTTAAAAAACGACTAATATAAATCATTGGACAGCTTTTGACCCAACCAATGCATTACTCAACTACTGATATACCAATTATACATAATAAATATTATGGTTTTCTATGTTTTCTGTTGGGCAATTTTTCAAGTGAAACGATGCTATGAAACCAAGTACATGATGACCAAAAATCAGTACCATGAATGTCGCATAAGCAAAATGAACCATTAACTCATCTTTTTAAGTACTTTTTGCAAGTCCAATTGTGATTTTCCTAGCTAGCACCATGCAGGAAGGTTACAAAAGTTAAACACTTGGCATAAAAATTAGAGGTGGCAATTTAGACCTACTTGATTATAAACCGGTCAGTACCAGTTATGTCTTATCCCCAACAGTTAAATAAAAAATAATTAAAAAAATGATTAAAGGGAAGCAAGTCAAATGGTTCGAAAGTCACCATAAATGTATTTTCATTATGTAACACGTCAACTATGGTAGTGCTTCGTGTGCTGAAAGGCAATGCGGAAAGGAATGGACCATTTCGAGAAGAACATGTTAGTTAACCACACAGGACTGGAATGTACCACTCCCTAAGGAATGTGTTAAGAATTTCAATTCCTTGAAGGAGGGGAATTTCGAGATCAAAGATTAAGGGGGTGATTGTTGGAATTAATCTTTGTTAATTCACATAAAAAAAGACAAAGTCAGATTCTATATGTTTGGAGTTTTAGTTTAATTAAGAGTCTTTTATTTATTATTTAAATTAGTAAGTTTATCTAGTTATTTAGTTTGATGTTTATCAAGTTGTTTTAATTCCTAGAAAGTAGGAGTATGAGTCATAGTAGGATTTGTTTTGTTTAGTATAAATAGGGCTCTTTGGTTGATGTTTAAGGTGTCAAAATATTCAGTTTTCTTTAATAAATAGTTTTGTTCTTCAACCTGCGGTTTGCTACGTTTTTAGTTCGTTTGAAGATTATTTTGCCTTCAATTGGTATCAGAGCACAAGGTTAGAAAGAGGGTTGTTTTGAGAGTCGTTTTTTGAAAGCGGGAGCAGCCCTTGGCTGCAGGGTTGAAGAACGAGAAGCAGCAGTAGGTAATCAATCAAGAATATAGCAGCAGTGATCATAAGCAACAGTCATTGAGGACCCGATTATTCAAGGCATCAGCGGAGTGACGGGTTTCTGTGGCGGTTATTATTGTTAAGAAAAAGAAAGAAATTGAGGGTCACCGTTAAAGCAGGAAGAAGCAAGCAACCAACAAACTTGGAGAATTAATTATAGGTTTTAATTGTCAAAAAAAAGGATATGCGAAGCAATCAAGCAACCTGTTGGTTTTAATTTTAAGCGAAAGGAAGGAAGGAAGCAAGCAAGCAGGTGAATAAACACCGACTTTTGAGAAAGTAGAGTGCAAGACTGAAAAAAAAACGATGGGTGTTTCGGGCTTAGTTTCGGGGGTGAAACGGTGACCAACTCGCGCCTGATTACAATGGTAACAAACACAAGAATAGAGCAGCAAGCATGACAGCAGTTTGGTAATTTCAGGTTTGGAATCGAGGCCGGTAATGGTATACGAATCGGGTGTTCTTGAGCAGGTTTATGAGAACGAAATCAAAGAAAATAGCAAGAAAGAGGCATGTAGCAAGAGCAGTAGCAAGTGAAAGAGAAAGAGGAAGAGAAAGAGTAAGAGCAATAGCAAGAGCAAGAGCAAGTAGTAAGTAGCAAAAGCAAGATGAATTGATTCAATCAAGCAAGAAGATAGCAAGCAAGAATAGAGCAAGAGATAAGAACTATATTTCTTAAAGCAAATAGCAAGAATCAAACCTATGTGGTTCAATCAATAAGCAAGAAGCAAGAAGCAAGAAGCAAGACCGAGATCAAAGATTAAGAGGGTGATTGTTGGAATTAATCTTTGTTAATTCACATAAAAAAAGACAAAGTCAGATTCTATATGTTTGGAGTTTTAGTTTAATTAAGAGTCTTTTATTTATTATTTAAATTAGTAAGTTTATCTAGTTATTTAGTTTAATGTTTATCAAGTTGTTTTAATTCCTAGAAAGTAGGAGTATGAGTCATAGTAAGATTTGTTTTGTTTAGTATAAATAGGGCTCTTTGGTTGATGTTTAAGGTGTCAAAATATTCAGTTTTCTTTAATAAATAGTTTTGTTCTTCAACCTGCGGTTTGCTACGTTTTTGGTTCGTTTGAAGATTATTGTGCCTTCAATGTACCACTCCCTAAGGAATGTGTTAAGAATTTCAATTCCTTGAAGGAGGGGCATTTATTCTCATTCCTTACAGGAATAAAATGATAGTTTAAAGCATTTTGAAATGGAATGGTACTTTAAAAGTTTACCCAATTTTTAAAAAATTATAACAAAATTAATTCATTTTAATAACAAATTGTGATTACAATAAATTATAATTTTTCAATATTAATTAATTTATTATTATAATCTATTTGAGGTTTTCTTAATTCTTTTGGTTTACTTTTTTTTTCAAAGAGTTTTTCTAATGTATTGTATTATGTGTGACTATAGTTTATAGGTGGGACCATAATTACAGGAGTGCCTTCAAGCTTCAGGTATAGAGGGACTTTAAGAGTTATCTATGCTTTTAGCCTAAGACATGCCTATCGAGTCTTAGCTACTGTAATTTAAGAGATTTGGTTTGATTTGTATGTCTGTTGATCCCTGTAGAAGTGTAGATTTATTTTATGATGTCATCCGTATGTGCGTGTTCTTCTCATGGTTTTAAAAAACGGTTGAGGCGGGCGCCTCGAGGCGAGGCGCCCAGAAAACGAGTCTGAGGCGCCGCCTCAGAGGATTGTTTTGTACGTGCGCCTCATATGACTGAGGCGTGCGCCTCGGGTGCGCCTCATGTGCGCCTCAAGGCGCCTCAGGGGGTTTTCATTTTGTTTTTGATGTTTTAGACTTTTTGTGTCAGTTTCAAACATCCCATGTCTTTTTAATGTGTGTTTTTTGATGTTTTTGGTGAATCTTATGAAATTAGTCTGTATTTTATTTTTTATAAGATATATAATTTTATATTTATTTTTTAATTCCGCCTCGGGCTTACGCCTCGAGGCTTACGCCTCATGAGGCGAAGGGAAAACGCCTCGAGGCTCGATTCCGTACTTTTAAACCTTGGTTCTTCTCGTCCCCCTACGTTTGTATTTACATATTTGAAATTAATAATGATATAATAGTGAAGATGAAGGTTCTCGTGAGTCGGGGGTCTCACTCTGAGAGAGGTCTCTCTGTCCCTTCGGGGGAGGGGCAAGACTTGCTGTCATCCCACCTCCCCCAGGCCCTACCGTACATGTGGATTTTTGCTCTGTTTGTTTGTCATATCTTAATCTATGTAATGTATATTTATATTTATATTTATACATAACATGAAAATCTGAATGAAAGAAATATGTATAAATAAAAAAACCAAAAAGAAATATTTTGTCTTTTTCTAAACGTCTTATCTCATGATAGCTTGAATAAAGAGACAAAGACGTAAAACAAAAACATTAATCAAACGAAATACTTGAATTTCCATTATGCATGCTAACAAACATGATACAGAATGCTATTTCTTATAGTTTCATGCAACCAATCAGATCTAACATATTTTTTAATCACATATATCACACTAATTATTAAAAAGATTTAAAAGGTTTGACAAAAACTCTCAGGCAACCGGCCCAACTATATTCAAAATGTACAAAAATTACCATTTCAACTTGTCATCCAACCGGCCCAACCCACTTACGTTTTTTATGACCATAAAACCAGCACTGGACCCTACCAATACCTGCTAGCTAATGCAATCAAATGATGCACAGCTTGCACTGGATTGATAGATTTCAAGGGGATTATAGGCAAATAAACAGTGAAACAAGTGAGCCTAACTAAAAGAAGAGAAGAAGAATGTTGTTTACCCGTCCAATACATTGTCCAACCCAGGGGCAGTGATGATCAAATCTTTCCACGCAATTGTCACAAATTGAACAATGAGAACAACGTGGAGGTCGATACAACATGCAAGTATCGCAATATTTGACTTTTACAGTCATTCCATTGACCATTACTTCTTTGAACCGAGGCAAATGTAATTCGGGAGTTTGACCCGGCCCAACTTCCATACCCTCTAGTTGTGGAGGGTGTGTGTTTCGAGGAATTATACCCGGGTCCCTTCCAGAGGTCATCAAAAGAAGGGTTATTAACTGCAAAACCATAGAGCATTTTAGACTTGAACTTTTGTGGAGTAAAATAGGTTATCACATGAGCTATGCCATTTTATTCATATATCTTCCTATGGCATATAACAGTTACATACATGGATCCTCTAGAAGTTTAAAATTATAAATAATGCAAATTGTGTCTCTTGTAGGATGTAGCTTAAAAACTTTTTCATGAATGCCTTGAGTGCAATTTATGTGTCTGGTTTGTAAGATACAAAAAAAGTCTAGTTTGTAAAATACAAAAACAAGCACCTTGGTCTTCCACCAGTCGGTAATTTTGAAATAAGCAATATCATTAATGGTGTTAACAATGTCTTAAACAATTAACCAAGAATTGTATATTCTCATCCTCAAGTTTAGCAAGCATGACCGACAAAACTACACAGCCTGATCATATCCCTAATTTCCAACTGCAAATTTATAAAGGGCCCTGATTACAGAAATTAAATTATTGGGGCAGAAACCGAACCTAAAACTTCCATACAAATATGTATGTAGTAATAAATATCTTAGCAAGTTGAGAGAACTTACATAACATGTGAATATAATTACTATCACCATAATCAACACTCCCAGATGATGGGCAAAATCATCAATAAACTTTCTTGCCACAAATGCACAGAAAACAGCAACAGGGGCAACTATCAGGAATATAGATAGGAACACAGATCCAACATCAGGTCCATATATAAACCTTCCACCAAGAAAAAACACCTGCACAGCATATAGCAAAGCAATTGATTGAGAAAAAAATGCACAAATTTATAAAACTCAAAGCTCTAATTGCTTTAAGTATCGTACAGACGCTATTATAGGTCACCGGCTACAAAATTGCCTAAAATCAAGGGCTTTCATAACAATTCACTGTTCTCATCTATCAATCAGCACCCATCGACTATTACATCCTCTCACTACCCTAAAACCATCAATATCATAGTTCCGATTCATGATTTTAACCAAAACATTCAAATCAAAACCCTAGATTCGAAAAGCTAGAACTAGAACCGTGAATTTAGCAACTAAATCAATCAAAACTAGATCACAAATCAAAATCTACAAGAGTACAACACTACAATCTCAACATCAACATCAGATTCACATCATCAAATTTATAGTACGTAGCACAAATTGATGAAACTCAAAGCTCTAATCAACTATTTACATATGTAGCACGTAATTTTTATGAACACCTTTTCGTATCATCGTACAAATGCTATCATGGTTCACGGGCTACAAAATTGCCTTAAATCAAGGGCATGCATATCAATTCATAGTCCTCAATTCCTCATCAGTCAATCAGAACCTCTTATATCCTTTCAGTAACCTATAATCGTCAATTTCATTTTTCTGATTCATGATTTCGAGTTTTAACCTACGTGTTCCAAACAAAACCCTAGATTCGAAAAGCTAGAACTAAAACCGCAATTTCAGCAACTAAACCAATCAAAGCTAGATCACAGATCAACATTTATACAACACTACCACCTCTAACATCTCAACATCAAATTTCATAATCAACATCAAATTGCAGAACAATAAAAGGTAAAAAGGGTGAATTGTGAAGGAAGTAAGTGAACATACGTTGCTTCCTTTCCACGTCTGGTAGGTCCGGCGAACCTCCGGCGTATCGCCGTCGTCGTCGTCCCCGGAGGCGTCCGACAGCTTCGGCGGTTGTACCACATGCATCTCTGTGTGTATCTCTGTGTGTGTGTTTCTCTGTAAAAGAAAACTATGGTCAATGAGACGGCCACTGGTGGGGGGTTATTGACTCCATTAATGGAACAAATTAATGCGTCATAAGAAACGGCTGACGAAAATTGAATAGTTTTCAAACAAATTTCAAAAGTAGGTAGGTAAATCTTTAAAAAGTGATAAATAGATTTTAAGATTGTTTTATTAAAATTATTTATTTATGTTTAAATTTAGGTTATTTTGATTTTAGTATAATTTCATTACTATAAAATATTTGACAATTGATCAAAACTAGAAATTAAGTTTGCGCGTTTGTGAATTTTGTTATATATGTTACAATAGTAACATTAATGTGATTAAATACATGAAGAAAACGTATGAGACTGTGATGACTTAGTTCTGTAGATTAAAACATAGATATAAAATATTATATAACAACACCGATGTTTTTTGGTACGTATTGATTTCGTTCCTCCTGATACCGACACGTTTCCATCAATAGATAATTAGATATAACCGTCGATGCATAAAAATATACTTTATTTTGAATACAAATCTATTTTTAATAAAATTGTATTGGGACATCAATAAACACTTAGTTTTATTTAAATAATGTTAATGAACAATATATAATATAAAAGTGCATATTATATATAATATTATAAAAGTGGTAAATAGTGAACGAGCGATTAAATAGAATAGTTATAAAATTCAGCAAGTCAAATTTGATTATGATAATTTAGTTCTAACTTTTAAACATCTATAAAGAAAATCAAACCGCAAAATAATATAGAACTTGATGATTTTTAAAGTTAGAATATTTGAATACCTTTAACAAAATAATAAGGAAATTTAATTACTCAAGTTATAATAAACTAGTGTATACAACCTTAGAGATGGGGATCGATTAGACTAGCTTGAGCTCATTTATGGTAAATGTCAACAAATGAACCAAGAGCAAATGGGATATGAACTATAAGAATAACATAATACATCTACAATAAAAAATCTGTAAAATAACATTAAACGGATGTTCAATAAAAAGAAAGAAAATTATATGAAAAGAACATAGTAATACATTGATGATTTTAGTGTTCTATTGAGAATGATGCATACGACAAAAGGTTCAAAGAGTACGTGCATGATATTTTCATGCGTATAGCAAATTGAATTTTCCACCAACTTGCGTCTTATAACAAATCAATACACGTCATATCTACGTGTGTTAGTGTGTAGATGTATCATCGTGTTTGAGTGTTTTTATATATGTTTTTCATTTCAAAGGAATCATAATCTAAACTATTTTAAAAAAAAATGATACGGTTGATTTACGATAGAACACATGTCACCTTGAAGGGAGGGGTTTTGCTACACACCATGAAGGGTGTACAACAAATTCTAGTTATGAAACTAAAACTTTTTAAACTAGATGGCCATGATATACGTTCTTTTATATTCGTTTCAAGAACTCTATTACCAAAAAATTTAAAAAATACATTACTAGAAAATGACATAATTGTACATCCTTTTAATAGTAAAAGTAAATTTTACCAGTCTAGAGGTTTGCCGACCCTCAAAAAACTCCACTAATTTCACTTGGACAAACTCGTATTTATTGTATCACTAGTTTATTTACCCATGTAATACACGGGTTGAATAAATAAACATTAAAAAAACGTAGATACATTAATTATAAAACAAAAAGATTTAGGTTTCCAAAGTTATTAATGAAAATTTTCAATTACTTACCTATTTAAAATGATTCTTACTGGATACCAAAATAAGCGTAATAAATTGACAGTTACATATTTTGAAGATTTAAAAATGTAACATTTCCCTTCGATTTGAATTTGAATATTTAAATTTACTTGGTGTAAATTTAAATAAGAAAACAAACTTAAATAGCTAGAAATCTAGAACTTAATAAAAATTTATAAAGTAAAAAAACTAAATTCAAACACAACGTAAGTTTTTACAAAACACAATGAAAATACAAAACAAAGACATAATTCAAAATAAACAATTTTAGATTCAACATCACTCTCACGCACACTTTGTTCATTTAAGATAAAAAAAAAACAACTTCTGTAACTTACGAATAAACAATAATGAACTTTATTATTAAGCTTCACAAACTATTATAAAATTCAAAATTTCTCAAACTTGCATAAAAGTTTATGAATAAAATTTGAAAATCACTAACAAACATCAGACCATTTTAGTTACCGTTATCAAACTCAAGATCATCATCATCTTCATTACTGGTAGGAACTCCAATCACACTTGGCCGATTCCTTTTTGATTTCACCTCTATGTCGTTAGTGAGACACCTAAAAATTGATAAATAGACATTTAGATTAATAAGAACCCCATAGAAAATGTTTTAAAAATTACAAATTTATAAAATTTTAGAAGGTCACAGTCTAGTATTTATGGAATAGAAAAACGCGAGAGAGAACGGATGAGGAAGATCGATGAAGGGAAATATGGTGAAGGCGATGATGTTTGATGATAGGGTTTTTTTTAGGCGGTTAGGGTAATGTGTTTGGATCCGGGTTGAAATATGAAAATGAAATGGGTTTTAAGATACGTGTGAAAAGGAAGGTAAATGATAAAAATTTAGGTGGGAAATTGAAGGGTAAGAAGAACTAAAAGGCTCTCACATCAACAAAGTTATTTTTATTTATTAGAAGTAAGATAAATACTCTTTTTAAGTGTCATAATGAGAATCATAAATTGTTTTAGTATCATTTTCAGTTTTCTTTTGAGAAAGAAAGAACATTTGTGCCCTCTCTACAAGATTTCCACATGGTTGGTGGACCTTGCACTAATCAACAGATCATCATATTATCATACTTTTTCATTCTATAAAGTTTGCCAAATCATTTCCCCTGTGAAAAAATAAAATAAAATTTCATGTTGTCTTGTTTAATCTTTTTGTATATTTTATTGTATTTTAGTACATGAATTATGAATAATACAACATAGCTATTATCTACATGCATCCCATATTCGGATAATAAATTATACATCCATTGTTGTTTGCGATAGTATTTGACAAGGATTCAAAGCGTGAATACACCCAAAGAATACACATGAGGGATGTCCACAAAATGTAATGTATCTTTGAGTAGTTTACCGCCCAAGTTTGTGTTTCTTATATGAAAAATAAAATATTAACCATATTAATTAACACTTTATTCATCTTATTATTTTACGAGAATCTATCAATATCCTAGTAACCGATGAGATCCGATAAGACACTAGTGACGCTAGACATTATGTGGCCGTTTGGAAAGTTAAAGATAGAAAACAAGTAACAAGTTGATTGTAACAACTAATTTTATTTTTGGTTGTGTTCTAAAGCTTTTTAATACGTGCATAATCAACGGACTTCAGGATTACATACTAACGGACTTCAGGATTACATACTGGAGATAAAGTGATGTACTTCTCAAATAAAAGTTGTAGGTTCAAATTCTACAAGATGCATGTGTGGTGATTTTAATCAATGCAATCGGATAAGACACAACTTAGCTAGACAATATGTTGCCCTCATAAAACTAAAAAACTTAAAGACAAAAAACCAGTAAAAACTTAAGTCTAACTCGAAAGATCTTTTATTTTTGATTTTGTTATAAATTCGCTCTTTGTACATGCATGATTCAATGAATGCTAAAGATGTTCGTAGACTAACTAATAAACCGGACATGTATTTTTTTTAGATAGAGAAGTTTAAACACCCGGCGCTTAATATGGTTGAAGCGAAACCGAACACATGAGCTACTTTAATTCAAAAGAACTGCACATAACTACTCCTTTTATGTGCGGATAATCAATCACAAGTCAATTCTTCAACCTAAGGTAAACAAAACGTAAGTTATACAAGTGAATATTAAATATCCAGTATAAGTATGAGATAAAATATAAACAAAATATGATCTATGGATATGATTTTTCTTTGAGACTTATCTATTGATTATTGTTTTTGGAAGGTTGTGAAAGTTTTCTTTGTAAATGTTTTCTTATCGTAATCGGTAATAATAACAAAAACGTTATATATTTATGTTTATATTGAAACTGTAGTCTAAAAAGCTTATTATGTTTTTCCATGAGCGCTAAACCTAAAGTTAAGCAGCTAGGATTGGTAAAAACAACTTTGAGCTTGTTAATCAAACTGCATATTTGTAACACGTTGAATCAAACATACTGATTTGGATGCATCATTTTAATGGGTTAGACACATGATTAATCAATATTCAATTTACGGTCCATGATCATTCAGTCGCTTGTACATGTATATATTCGTCTCTTGTATATGTATCTATTTGAGCTTTCTTAATTTTTTCCTGTATACGTATGCTCGTGAGCTTTAGTTTTTGTCATCAAAGTTCTACATTTGTATCATACAAGCCCAACCGAGAAAATAATATGGACTATGGAGTATGTAAATTTTAATCACTAACTTTGCAATATCAAAATATGTAAAAGGCCCAAATCAGCCCAAATCAAGAAAACACATTTGTTTAATACAAGGCCTAAGGAACAGATGCAATCTTCACGGTGAATTCGGCCCAACTACAAACAAGGGCAAATACAAACAAGCCCAATTACGAAAACAAGCCCAAATCTATTTTTATCCTAGGATTTGATTAAATGAAACTACTGACAAAAAGTCATGGTTGACTTTGTTGATATTTTGTGGAGGTAAGCTATATTGAAAGCTCATGTCTCATGATTAAAACAAAGGAATGAGTAATAATCTTTGACTATATAACTTTTGTATTTGACTACCATTTAATAGTACATGGATTTTAGCATTGTCTTTATCATCTATGGTCGAAATTATAACATGTCTTAGTCAAAATAGATATTGACCTTCATAGTTTCATGCATATATAACGATATTTTCCATTTGTAATCTTTTCCGGATTTTTGATACTTCTGCATGAGTTTATTCATACTTTCTTCTATCACAAGCAAGTGAATCGATCAAATTGAAAGGTTTAGATAAAAGAAAGGATTGAACGGCTTGAAAGTCGCCTAATTTTCTTTTACTGTGTAGATATCTTACAATTATTTTCTTTAAAAATTTCAATACCTGTAGTTGTATTAATGGTGTACCCCTAATTAACACTTTAAATTTTTACAAAGGCTACAAGATTGACAGAAAGTGTTTGCGATACAATCCGACCCACAATCAACTAACGCTTAAAAACATATTGTCTTATGATGTAGGCTAGTCTTTTTTTTTTTTCTTGGGGGGGGGGGGGGGGGGGGGGGTGTGTTAGGCTCCCATCAACATGGCCTATGAGTGGGAGATGAGAGAGAGCTCAGATTAGTGGGAAATAGAGCGGGAGGTGAAAAATCTATCATCCGACATAAAAAATGATCAGGGAGCTCCTCTATCTCCGCGTAGGAGATGGTCTAACAGTAAATAAAAAAACCATATAAAGATACGTCACAATCACACAATGACATGATACGACAATATAAATTCTAATCAACCGTCCATGCCGTTTGCAAGGGCAATTTCTATTTTATCAAACATGAGTACATAGGATGTGCAAAAACTTGATTGCAAATCACACAACATAATTAAATATTTATTATTAAACATGTGAAAATAGTTTTTTTTACCATGTATAAATAACCTTTGACTAAAATAAAAACAAAGTTAGAGCATCACTATCCCTTTACACGGACACTATTTAATTTCTTCCCCTCCTTTCGTTCACCTATCCTCAGCCTTTCATAGTCTTTGTTCGTGGGTGTTAGTCCTCGAGGATTGCTTCCTCCTCCCTATCTTGTCCACATTGGCCGCAACAAACTACGACTTCACCCACAAAGGGCTAAAAACGGTTCAGTTAAGGATGCTCTTAACAATACATCAAAACTGTTAAATATAAAACAGGTAAAACCTAATGCTAAAAAAACTATAAGGAGTTACTATCGGACGATTTATTTTAAAAAAGGGCTAAAAATGCAAATCAAAATGTTTATTCGCTTGTCACTAATACATGTATCACTAAAAAATCATCTCCTAAAGGCGATCAACTAAAAGAATCCACGGCTATTTAACAAAATGCTTTGGGCTCATCCCGCTCAAACCTTTTCACGTGCATTTACCACTACAAAACAAAGGGCTTTCAGTGATGCAAAGATCCATATGAAATCTCTTAGTGAACGTGGTGACTCTTCATAATTTCTTAATTATCGACTTATCATACATGCATGCTTCGTGGCAAAAACCTCTTTGTGATTCATTTTTATCACACCCCGGCTAAAGCGAAAACACCGAGGCGTGATGAAATTGAATCATAACACAAGGATAAAGAGTACTAAAAGAAATTAATTATTAAAACTGAATAGTTGGTTACATCCACTCCTAATAACAAATAAACCAAACAAGTAAATAAGTCTTTATTTTATTCAAAGTCTAACTAGGTCCAACTAAAGCTTATTTTTGAAACCTAGCATGGGCAAAGCAACGAACTTAGTTTCCATTACCTGTAAACATGCTAAAATATGTCAACTAAAAAATTAGTGAGCACATAGGTTTAGAAGTATACATATAGTAGATAACAATGTACAAACCAATAAATAATTTTCCAAATACAAGTAAGTAAACTATTATACAGGAGTCCACGACCAACCCTTGTGATCGAATGCCCTCCCGTTTAACCCCCCGACACAAGTTGTCAAACTAATAGTATGTTTGTCTAGTATGCAGTTTCTGAACATCCAGCTCCTTTCAAGTCAAAAAGAATACGTTGACTCAAAGGGCGCTCAGTATTGATTGGCATGCATCAACCCGAGTACCGAATAGGCTTGTCAGGCCAAAAGATCTATCTACGTACTCCCGTGGCTTCCCCGAAGTTAATGGTTGTGTAGGTTTTATAAAAATAGTGGGACTTTGTAGTAAAATGTGTCATAGAATATAGCAATATGTATCAGTTTAGTTTTACTAGTATAAGAAAGCTATCATTGAGTTTGCAAAAGACTAGTTTTGACTTTAGAGTTTGAATTTCTACTTTGATATAGAGAGCATGTTTCCACCCCAAAATACAAAAGAAATAAGGGCTATGAACTCACCTTGTAAAGTAGGTGGGTTGATCTTGCAACTTCTAATAACTTGGAGTGAGGATTGCCCTAAGTAAGTTTATTTAGTTAGTTTATTGTATTTGTCGATACTTTAAGGGTTGTAATTATAAAAGTTCAAGAATGGTTGTCATATAATAGATATGTGTAATCCTAGAGTAGCACATCCAACAAAAGAATTCCCAGGAAAGAGTTGATGGATTTTCATCATTTAAGTACCCCGTCTTTCCTTAGCCAGAACCTTTTGTTTGCCATATAACTACATGCTGGGTGAAACGATTCTAGATACATACTAGACCAAGTCAAAGGTGTGTTTGGTATGTTTATAAAGTATAGCGAACAAGTTTAAATATAAGTTTAGCAAGGATGGGAATAGACGATTTGTATAGTATAGGGTTACAATTGAAAACATGAAAAATTTTACTAGAATAATCATAATAATCATCATAGTTTGGATTTTTATTGTTTAAACATGTTTATATTACTTATCTAATAATAAAAGTCGTTTCATTACATTATATTCATGAAATTATTAGAATGTTGCAAAATTTAGGGTTTTGATAGCTTTGGACATATTCGCGCACTAAACTTGCGCGAGCTGTTTGAGAGGTCAAATCAATGATTTAAAAGACGTTCTTTATATGGTTGGAAAGATAAAACTCTGAATTTTATTTTTAAAAAAAGAATCATCGAAAAAGAGTTTGTTATGAGGGAGATATGACTATACGAAGTTGGCTTTATGAATCTGTTAAAATCCAAAAATTTAAGTTTGATGTGTTTAAGTAAAGTTTTGATGATTTTATATTATTTGATGCTTTGATCCATCTTAGATCTATGATTACTACAAAAAAGAATTATTTAATCATAGATCTAAACTAGTTATATTTGAATTTTAATAGAACAAAATTAGAAAGGTATGAACACGAAAAACACTAAAACTTACTTGATGAGGGAAACTTCTTGGATCCTCAAGAGAGTTTCTATGAGTGAGATTTGTTGCTATGAGAGCTCCAGATTTAGATTTTGATGTAAAAAATAATGAGAATTAGACCTTTATTTATAGTGAAAAATTAAGATTTTAGGTTTCAATTAAGATAGATTTTCTTAATATTTATATTAATAAAAATCATATATTTTAGTAGGGATAGGGATGAATGTTTATTTTTTGATATTTTAGAGTTAGAATAAGTTTGATTAATTATTTTTTAGATTTCTAATTAATTATTTATTAGTTTATTAGATATATATCACTTAAATGATTAAAATAGTAAAATAATATATATATATAATTTTGTAATCATCCATGCACACACACACACACACACACACACACACACACATATATATATATATATATATATATATATATATATATATATATATATATATATATATATATATTACAAGGCTTCATTTAATTAATTAAAATTTTATCATTTTATCAAAAGTTACATATGTAACCCTAAGTTACACATATGTAAAGTTTTACCCTTATAGTTATATGTGTTTTATTTATGTAGTAATTTAGCATTATCTTAAAATTCGATTAATTTTAGGGCAATTCCAAGTTACTATTTCTAGCAAGATAGAATATTTATACACATGTTATTATAGAATTATATTAGCAGGTAATAGTATCACAATGAATAATAGTGTATAGAATATAACATAGTTTTCACAAATAGGTTTTTGAATTCAATTAATACTTACATTGAAGTACTAGAATTATCAAAGAGTTAAGCATGAAAAAAAACATGGATGTTACAATTTTGTGGCCTGGGGGTCCTGTACCTATTTCGATCTCAAATTAAAAGATCAACCTCAATCATGGTGTTTGGTGACGCATTTAATCAAATGAGATATGAAGTTTCATGGCTTCAAATGCTTGAGCAAGTCTCCATCATGTTTGATTGGCATTCCCCACTCAAAAGTTAAATACAAAGTCGAATACATTTTCATATTGATCGATATTGGGATATCTCAATGATTATGATTGAAACTGTTTCACTGGGAACTTTATATTATCACTAGTATAACATTAGATATTAATAAAACTTGTTTTCATTTTAAAATAATTTATTATTCGTTTTTTAAGGCTCATTGTTGGCAAAATCATAACCAACTTTCATTTTCTGATTACTTTTTTTTAATCGTTTTTAATCTACTTTTAAATCCACCTAATATGTTTACTGCAGGATTTGAATTCTCCAATCTAAAACGGAGCACATATTACACCATTGGATACCATTGGTTAGTTTCTGATTACTAACTTGACAAAAACTTATATGTCATTCTAATGGTTTTTTTAACTATTCTTAATCTATCTTAAACTCATCTAACATGCTTATTGTAGAATTTGAATTCACGACCTCACCTAGATATCATTAGGGCAAATGTGTGTTCATCACTTTCTGATTGCTAACTTGACAAAAACTTATATGTAATTATAACATTGAACACCAAAAAAGAAATAACCAAATTGAGTTGCACATTTTAAATTATGACAAATGGATAAAAAAGTTATTTACAATTCGACTAAATCCTACCCCAAACACACAGCTTCACTTGTTCTATATGTTTGGTATTGTCATAATTGATAGGATTTTTTCTAATTAAATAATTGATAGGATTTTTTTTCTAAAGATGTAACATGTCAATAATATTTGTAGGATAATATCACAACTATGATTACAGCATCTCTATCGTACCAAACCACAAATCGTCTCACGAGTATCATATCCCAAACAATGTTACTCGTATATGTCAAATACTGTAAGATCCACTTGACCGCTTCCTAGTGACCAGGCTTCAATGAATGACTTGTAAACATGCTTAATTATTACACTAACCAAATGAGTGTGGTCGGGTCTTGCATAGACCATCTCACATACATAAGAATATCAAATGCACTCAAGTATCAAACTCTTCTAATGTATTCCTCATTTTCATCCATTTTTGGTATAGTACTTTTATCAATTTAGAAGATTACATATTTGTTATAAAAATTGTAATAGTTACTTGGAGATATTCATGCTGGACAACATGCTTATCAAGGTCAAATGAAGGTTTAGGTGTCTCTAATTGTTGACAAAGAGACTATGAAGATGAACAAACTTTTGACTGCGACATGGAAGTTAATTCTGAAGAAGAATAAACCACCGAATCATGACTCAAAAGCTCTGAAGACAAATAAGCTTCTAATCGTATGTTCATTCACAACTAACACTAAAAGAGAAGAATCTTTTATTTGGTGTGGAGTAATTTGTAATTTACAAGTCTGAAGATAAATGATTATGCTCATGAGATCTAACACATGTCAGATAAATGATTGTGTTCATGAGATCTAACACATATCCCATAAACACGATAAAGATATCTCATATGAACGTTAACAAACAACTTGAAGTTTAGTACAACAGTCCTTCAAGTTGTTACACACGTATCGATATATGAGTTACACATGACAAACGTCCTACCATTCATGCATAACAGCGTCAATTCCTCATCATTACTATGATGACATGATATTGTCTTGTTTTAATTGAAAAATGTTGTGAGCCACAAATAAAAATGGAACTAATCCCATAAATCTAAATTTGGATGTAATAAATCAAGTTTTATTAGACAATGACTAATCATAAGAGAATGTGGCTCCATAAAACTAATCTCCATCATAGAGATTAATTAGGTGTGCTTTTCTAAGAGTACTTATGAGTATGTAAACAAGCACAATCAAGGACTGTTCCATGATTGATAATTTCATGTTTTAATTTTTCTTAGATTATCTTTTTTCAACCGTTTGTTGGTATGCATCAAACAGACATTAATTCTTTTATTGAATTAATCGTCCAAATATTTGAGGCTTATGATCTCTTCTATCCGATATTTAATCATTATATTCACTAACATCTGTCTCTACACATAAAGAACTGAGTTACGAGTAAAACGGAACTAACGGTTGCCAAAGGAGTGCCAAGTACTAACAATGTGGATGTCCATAACTTTTGTGAAACCTTCTATACATATTTCTCTTAAGAAAAATAGAAAACACCATGTTTTCTATCCGTTCTAATCTCACCCCAAAAACCAAAATGTTCATTGACTCGCCCCCAACCTATTTCAGCTTTGATTTAAGAACTAATCAACGTGTTAATTACGTATAACGTAACATTCTCCAAAAGTTAGTAAATTACGAACAGATCATGAGATGCACAAAACCATTAACAAAGGCTAGCATGAAATTAATTACCTATAAACAAACAAAATGGTAACATACAAGTGTTAAGTTTGCATCTAAATGAGTTAATTGTCTTAGTAGTATCATGTCGTTCATATCTATCAATATAATTGTACCATTTTCATGTCTAAAAATCTAAATTGGCTACAATCATGACAAGTGCACAAAAACCTATTATTTGTGGCTAGGAATTATCTTACCAGTAGCAATAATAGTGACACTCGTAATCATTGATATACTACTATCAATGTCACTTTCTTAGGCCACATAGATCATTAGTGTTCACTTAAAAATATTTAGTCGTTCATAAAAGAATGTTCACTTAATAATATCTTTTAGTTAAAATTTAGAGCATAAAATAAATTTTTAGAGCAACAATTCTGCTGAAAATTTAGAGGAATACTATTTATTCTTAAACTCACAATGGGTACGCATATGTGATGATCCCCGCTATATGCCTTGCTGACACTTCTATAGTCAAGTCCGTCATGTGTCTTATATTAATATAAGTCAAACGTGTGCGTATGTATGAATAAGCGTATAATATGGTGAGATGTGCGGGGATCAAACCTTACGGGGTTTGACTGGTTGAAGCTCATATAGTACCCGACCCTAGAAATAACATGCACACGTATGGAGCTCGAGAAAAAAAATATCCAATCCAAAGTCAAGTTGATTGCGAGAGTAAAACTTATAACTTTTATAAATCATACGCACATTTGAACACTATAAAGCGAACCGAAACACCATGATTCACTAACTTCGTATAAGTTGTTTTCCATTTCAACTTTATTCGTACGTGTTCATTATCAACTTTGTACGTTACCTAATTTTCAAATGGGTATCAGCTGATGTGGGACGTACAACTTATCCTTGGTTCCCAATCTTGTGGATTCTTTTAGAATACAACCACATATATTTTTCACTTGTGCTTAATTTATAAAATCATAAAAATAATATTCTACGTGGTCTAAATTTCTTATATATAGTTATGAAATACGTAAAATTATTTTGCCACTCGTGTCATTAGATGCATCTTAGAAATTTTAATCTATATGTAAAATTTTGTCAAATATATATTTTACTTTCACGTATGTTGTATATTTTCATAAAAAGTTGGATCAAGTTTGTGTATTTCAATAAATTGTTGATGGTGCGCGATCAAGTAAATAATTGATACAAGTTAGTTCACGTATTTAATAGCTACAAAGTAAAAAGATTTCTGAATTTGACATTAACAATTAAGTATTCTGTATACCTTAAGAATAACTCACATTTAGTTAAAAGAAAGTTGTCTAGATATAACATGACTAGTTTAGTTGTCTAGCTATAAAATGACTAGTTTTAGTAGTTGCGTTTGTCGAGCAACTTCTAAACATCTCATTTGTTTTGTTTGGTTGGGTATCCTTGGATCGTCTCATGGGGTGTACTAAGTCCTACTTCATTTAGGATACACATTCGACAAACATCCTCATTGCTTGTCGGGAAAGAGAGTTAACCTCTCGAGGTGTAGTGAGTTTGAGATTCATGTATCACCATGGTATTGATTATAAGTTTGTAAGAATGAAGATGACGTCATAATAAGTGAGACTGTTTGCCCTACATATTAGAGGATATTCACAAACGGTAAAATCAGTTGGTGATGATACACATTGCCGACGAAGTCTTGTGGGGAAACCGAATGTGGTTAAAAGTTTCACTGATGGATTTTGCCTTAGGAAAGTTCACAAATGGATTGTTAAGACATATTATTATAGATTTCCTTTCTAAAATTTTTGGAATTATGTTTGTTCTATCTATAATGGGGAGGATTATAAGCCCCTTCTTATGTTGTGAGATAAAGTAGCTTTGGCCATGACACGTAAATATTATGAGGTAATGGGTTCAAGTCTCACTTTGAGCAAAATGCTCAGAGTTGAGCCATGAGATTTTTTCAGCAATGGATTTTCTACTGAGGGGATTGAGGGTGCGGTCCCGGCTAGAAACGGATAAGTGGGCCCGATTAAAATAATATTTATCCTTCGAAGCGGGGTCGTACATTTGTCATTAAAAAAAATCACTACTATCTCCAAATTTAATCAAGTGACTATTTGATTTTGACGTTTTGAACTCGATAGTTATTTTGAAAACCCATTTTTAGAAAACAATAACAAAATTCTTTGTTTGTTTATTAAATATATTAAGAAAGAGGTTCAAATGCAAAGTGTATTTTTGCTACAAAGTATGAGAAGACACAATAAGTTAAAAAAAATCACAAAAAATTATATCTCACAATCTAAATCGAATTTCAAAAAAGTAATTCCGAGCTTTTATTCCCCTAGTCGTCCTCACTAAGAAAAAAAAATAAACAAAAAATAAAAAAATTAAAAAAATAACGTTTTTTTATTGTGTCATTTATGAAAGACACAATGACGTCATTGTGTCATAAAAGACACAATGAATTTTTTTTATTTTTTTTTTCTGAAAGATGACGACGAGAGGAACAGATACTCCGAAGTACTTTTTTGAAATTCGATTTAGATTGTGAGATATAATTTTTTTTGTGATTTTTTTAGTCTCATTGTGTCTTCTCACACTTTGTAGCAAAAATACACTTTGTAGAATAACCTCACTCATATATTAATGCTACTATGTCATTAAATATTTCTACATGGTTTAATTATTCGCCATCCGAAAACCATACTAAACGCCACTACAAAAATGAGTATCCTTTGCAAAATCCGTCACTAAATCAGGTCACCAGAAATCCTCGGGACAGCCAAAATGGTTGCTAATGCCCTTAACAAAATAGTACACATAGTAAATTATGTAGGAAGTATTTTGTGAAAAAAGGATTAGCAAATCGTAAATCCAGACGAAAAAAAAGTATTTGTGACGGTTTTTACCATATCAAACCTTCCTTCATGTAGAGGTGTATCAATTATCTTTAACCCAAATGATTGAAATGAAGTATCTTAAGTCTTCATTCAAATAGAGGAAAATATTAGGCTCAAGTCTCTCGTGTGATAAAACAAGAATTTCAGGTTGGGTTAGCGGATCTCACCTATGATGAATTTTCTCCTGAAAGTGATGTCGGGTAGTATACTCAAGTTATGGAGAATATGATCAGGTTGATCAGATGGACCGGTCACCCGTCAGTGATTCAATTATTTGTTAAAAATATAAAAATATTATAAACATTGTTTTTAGATCTTCTAAATCCCATCAACGTCTACATAGGAAACATGGATTAAAAGAACCTAACCAAGTAACATAAAAGACATCAATCATGACCCTAGTCCCTATAACGTGTTAGGATAATAGTTTGCATCATGGATATTTAATGTATATATCCACTACAAGAAAACAGCTCTATCGGGACGACAAAAGTCGTCGTCATAGGTTATATTTGTCGTCGCTATAGCCTATGGCGACGACATGTCGTCGCCATAGGATGAGTAGTCACAGCCTTGTAGCAATAGCTCAAAAATTGGTCGTCGCGATAGACGTTGTCGCCATAGAAGCCTGTCGCGACGACATGTTGTCGCGACAAACTCGTCACAATAAATATTTTTAATTCAAAATTAATAAAAAAAACACACCCTATGGCGACGACATGTCGTCGCCATAGGTAAACAATTATTTAATTTAATATTAAATTAATTAATAAAAAAATATTAATTAATTATTTAATTTATCCTATGGTATATGGTATCTGGTTAAAAATTAAAATTTTAAAATTCTGTTTTTTCCAGGTTTTTTTACCTAAAAACCAAACAAAATCCCAAATCAAATTCACAGAAATTCAAACTAACGTATCAAATATCTAAATGAAAATCAACTAATTTTAGTTAATTACATACCAAACTAATATATTTTAAGTTTTACAAACCAAACAAACAAACTATTTAATTGTCGTCGTTTTCATCATCTCCGTCGTTATCGGGATGATGCTTTTGTCTTTCAAATTGATTCATTCTTTCTTGCATTTCTTGCATTTGGCGCTTTAGTTCTTCCATTTCTTCATCCCGATGTGATGATGACCCGTTTGATGGCTCATAACGAGAGAGATTTTTTACTTTTCGTCCAACACCTCTCGTATGACCACGTCTTTGTCCTAATGCCAACTCTAAACTTTGCATCTCATAACGGGCGACTCACCCGCCTCCATTTGCATTTGGGCGTATTGATTTCAATTTTTGCTTGCAATTGTAAAGAATTAAAATGAAATGGTATTAGGATTTTTATAAAATTTTGACAGCATCACTATTATAAAATGAATACAAACCATGTTGTTTAATCATAAGCATAATACCATAAAATTCCCAATTATCATAAAATTCCTAAGTTTAAATTTATAAGCACAACTAACATAAAATTCCTAAGTTTCAATATATAAACTAACAACTCATCAAAACCAACAATTCTCAAATATGGATAGCATATAGATCATATTGGGTCAAATTCACCAAACACGATATACTATAAACATATGAACACATGATAATAGCATACTTAACATATAAAACTTACCCAATCTTCTTCTGCCCTCTGGTTCACCCATCCTGAACCTTCACTGTAATGCGCCCTCCTTCACGTTTCGATGTGACTTGGGGTCCCAGTTTGTTGCTCCTAAAAACATTAAAAACAATATTCATAATATTTGTAAAGAATTAATAATACATAGGATGTATAATATATGTTTTCTTACCTGAATATATCGTCTTTGAGCATATGATTGACTACCATGCAGACTTGGATAGAGCTGTTTAGCTCTATTCGTTATGCCTTTTTGAGAAAGACGTTTATGTTGTTCATTTGAGAACAACTCAACCACCTGCTCCCAAGACTCTTGACTTTGCCCTTCAGGTGGATTATTGATAGCCTGCTCAATGTTATCATAGCCTCCTTGATTTAAAAAATGTTGTTTCATGTCATATCTCCTGTCTCTGAAAGCTCGTTGGCAATCCATATGTATTCCAAGTTGTATACCTTGCCAGTGGTCTGAGCAACGATGAGCTTCCAGATCAAAATATTCCTGCAAAATAAAATAATTAGAAACATATAAAAGTTATGATTATCAAATTACAAATAAAACACTACATAAATACTCGCCTCTAGAAAATTGAACAAGGATATCTTGAACGTATCAGGAACTTTATCCCAAGTGGGATAATGAAAAGGAGCAGTGGAAACATGATTGGATAAAGCTCGGACAAATAATTGACTATTTTCTCCAACAGCTTTATATTGTTTTCCTGTATGATCAAATTGCACAGGAAGTGGTTGGCTGTTGTTTGCAGCCCATTTCTCATATAAGTTTAGATTTCTTCCTTTTGATCTTTTTTTTTAGCTGATGCTATATTGATATAAAAAATTAAAAAGTTAGCAACATTTAAAATATATTCAATTAAAAGATATATATTTAAAACATTAACTTACATGATTGGCAAGTAGAAGGAAGAGTATATCCATGTCCGTGGGGTCCCGACCCCCACTGTCACCCCCGTGTGATCCTGCTACGTACGAAGACATAACCTGCAATAATCAATTTGTCTACCCAAACAACAATATTATTATTATTCTTATAAATATAACAACCAACAACATCATTCAACCAAACATTATCATTCAACCAAAACAATCCAATTATAGATTTTAACATATAAATCTAACAACCTACAACTACATTCTACCCAAACAACCAAACATTATCTTATAAATCTAACAAACAACAAAATCATTCAACCAAACATTATCATTCAACCAAAATAATCTAATTACACTTTTTATCATATAAATCTAACAACATACAACTATATTCTACCAAAACAACCAAACATTATCTTATAAATCTAACAACCAACAACATCATTCAACCAAATCTAACAACCTACAACTTAATTCTACCCAAACAACCAAACATTAAACATTCATCTAACAACCAACAAAATTCAAAGCAAATCTTAAAAAATATATAATCAAACCTTAAAAGTTTAACAATGATGGTGGCTAGAACCCAAAAACGTTGTGTGGACTGCTAATCTTGGTGTTGGTGGCTGATTGAGCGGCCGAGGTCGCCTCCGTGGACTGCAAAAGAACCGATTATGGTGGTGGCTAGCTTCAATCTTGGGGTAGGAGGATAACGAGACAAAAAAGGAGGTGCGATTATGGTGGTGGACGAGTTCAACTTGAAGGATTGCAGCTTGTGGGTCGCCTGGACGTTTTAGAGAAGAAAATTGGGTGTTTTGGGTGAAAGAGACGAAGCAGATTGGTTTTGTAAGGCTTGAATGCGTCTGAACCCTATGGCGACGACATGTCGTCGCCATAGGGTCTTTTAATTTTTTTTTTTTTTTGGCAAATAATTGGGCGGGGGCGTACCCGTGGATCTAAAACCCTATGGCGACGACATGTCGTCGCCATAGGGTGTATTATTATTATTGTTTACTTATTTATTATTATATTATTATTATTATAATTATTATTATGATGGTTATTATTTATTTATTTATTATTATTATTATTATATTATTGTTTTTTATTATTAAAGATATTATTATATTATTATTATTTATTATTATTAGTGTTTTATTATAATTATTATTATGATGGTTATTATTTATTTATTTATTTATTTATTTATTATTATTATTATTATTATTATTATATTATTATTATTATTGTTTTTTTATTATTAAAGATATTATTATATTATTATTATTTATTATTATTAGTCTTTTATTATAATTATTATAATGATGGTTATTATTTATTTATTTATTTATTATTACTATTATTATTTATTATTATTACTGTTTTGTTTATTATTATTATTATTATTATTATTATTATTATTATTATTATTACTATTATTATTATTATTGTTGTTGTTTTAATTATTATAAACAAACTTAAATTATCAATGATCATAATTTGATCATAGTTAGCATTTGACGTATGCAATCCACGCTAATTATCATAACCGAACTTATTTGACACTCATTGATGATAAATAAGTATAAATGAACTTAGTCTACTATTAACAAGCATAATTTCTCGTAAATTAATAAGCATCATTTTCCATAAATTACCATGCTACCATGGAATTATGCTAACTCAGCAAGTGAGCTTAAGAGGTGATGTGCAACATGGCCTTTAGATCCTGAAACTGCCTTCAATAGAGTGTCTGTCACATGTCTAGTATTGCTAGACTACATATCAGAGAAGCTGCTAATCTACTAGCTAGACTCAAGAGACATACGAGAGAGGATTATAGTATTGATCAGGTGTTGAATGGTTATTATAGTATTGTTATTATTATTATATTGTTATTATTATTATTATTAATTATAATTATTAATAATAATTATAATTAATAATTTTAATTAACAATATTTATAATTATATTTATAAAATTATTAATTATAATAATAATTATTATTATTAATAATTAAAATTAATAATTATAATTAATAATTATTATAATTAATAATAATATTTATAATTAATAATTATTAATTATTTTAATATTTAAGAAAATCATAAAACTCTATAGCGACGACATGTCGTCGGCATAGAGTTTTCATATTGGCAGGACTATTTCCCTTCAACTTATTTCGGGGAAAAAAAAAGGAAAAAAATATGTTTTACCTATAGCGACGACATGTCGTCACCATAGGGGTCACACATTATTTTAATCATTCTAGCATTATTTTAAATAAATCAAAAAGAAAAAAAAGGACCTATGGCGACGATATGTCGTCGCCATAGTGGTAGAATAGTCAAAAGTCAAACTACTTCTTTGGCGACGACATGTCGTCGCTATAGGTAACCTATAGCGACAACATCTTGTCGTCGCCATAGATCTGGTTGCGACAGGGTAATTTTCTTGTAGTGATCGCATTTTAATTTATTATGTATTATACTGAATAATATAATACGTAAATATTTAAATTTTTCTGATACTTAACACGTGAATTTTTTTTTCTTAACCTAATATTATTTCCAGTGTTACCGAATTCCTAAAATGCATACATCAATCCATCATTCATCTTTATTGAATTAAAAATACAAACATATATTTATATCGAACCTAATCACCATTACTTTTTAATGTAATGAGTTTATTGATTTTATAAATATTTATCTGTCAAAAGGCTGCCGTTCCACTCAATACATTAAATTATCATTATATTATCTTATTATATTTATAAACATATTAATTTATGCATGTATAATCTCCAACCTAATTCTAAGTAACACGATTACACATGTGGGACTATTTTACGTGACAGCTAGATGCATGCAAGCGTCATCTTTATCACATTACAACAGCCACAAGTGATGGAGATAGAACGCATTACCAATTTTAGCGACGGTTTTCTAGTATTCGTGACAGATGGCCATTGTTTTAATCACTTATAAGTAGGTGGACGACGTAATTAACGTCATTAAAACTTAAAAGGGGAAGCTTTTAAACCAATTGTACTTCTTTACCTTTATTATGAATGGACATCAGTTAATTAATAAGTTAGTTTTTTATTTACTTATTTATAGTTTTCTTTGAAAGGAAAGTCGTCAAAAGATTGAAGTTGATATGAATCAAATATGATCTTCTTACGAGTTTGATTTGATGATCATACAAACCAAATATATGTTAGATTTTTTGGGATTGGTCTGTTAACAAATATACACTAGGTAATACGTTTTTTTTAACACTAATTCCTGTTACAATTTTTTTTTTATCAAACATACACATAATAGGATTTGAATTTATAACATTTGGTTGAGAATTACATCATTTACCATAAAAATATTCCTTTAAAATAGAGACTATTAATTAAGTTTACAAACTAAGTATCATTTTTCATAAAATTTAGTTACCATGTGTGATCCTTGAGGCGAATTTTATATCTTTTGTTTATTCACATGAGAAATATTTGAACATAAGAGCATTCACAGTGGATTATCTATAAATGTGTGAGCACGTTTCCTATATTATAGAAAATTATTGTGAGTGGTTGTGAGTGAAAAAGATTAAAAAATATTAATATTCATCTGTATTAGGGAAACATTTTTTAAACCCTATAATTTTTTTTAATATATTTGAAAGTTTTATGAGTGAAGAAGATAAAAAAGATAATGATAAAAATATAAAAATCATTACTTAATTAAAAAAAAAATACTGATATTTAATGTAATTATAAATATGGGGATGAGAAATCTACTGTTAATGCTCTAAGACATGTTCCAACTAAAATCCATAAATGTGTTTCAAGTGCGTTTATTGTGGATAACAGAAAAACTTTACAATTGAACATACTTAAATAGAAACAATCCGTGATAGATGATGATCTCTTGGAAGTTTTATTCGTAAGCAAAACGAATTACAGTGGTTGATATAAGGGGTGGATATTACACCTTTGTTATATTTGGCATTTGTTGTTTTCGGTTGATATAAATTGCGATAAATAGACAAAGATCCGATATCTCATTACTATATCTACACTTAAAAAAAGAAGTTTAAAGTGCAAAGTAAAACATCATCCACATTACATTGCCAATATTGGTACATGAACAAACCCATATGCTTCACTTTGGTTGAAAGCACACTTGTCACTAATAATTACATGCAATTACTTTTTTTATGAATAGTTGGTTAAACCTTTTATTTAATTTCTGTTTGAAATATTCAGAAAGTTTAAAATGTTACAAAAAAGAATTATACCTATAAAATTTTATTCATTAATGTTTTAATAGTATATTTTGGGTGCGACTTGAATTCTTTTAATAACTAGAGATGCGAAAATTGCTCGAAAGAAATTTTAAATACACCCGCACCTCAATTATCTAATTAGATATGATTCAAGCAATTTTACTAGATTACGTATTCTAAAATGATCATAACAAAGAAATATTTAGAACCACAGAAACTTTTTTGAAAACGAAATCAAAACTAAAACCGATCACAATAAAAAAAAAACTACGTTGATGCAAAATACAAACCAAAACACTACCCTAAAATTGACTTCTTTTCATAAATTTTTAATCACTTTACAATCACATGTATTGTAAATCGTTAGTTTTTGAGGCGCATCCATTGATGATTGACCTACCCGTCGAATGGCTAATAGAACCATCACAAGGGACTTTGCCCTTTCGACCTCTAATTTTTATATTTTATAGATGCATCATTGCAAATGGTTGACCTACTATTATAATAAACATTATTCTATATGATCATGCTTGAAAACATTAACTGTATTCTAAAATATTATTCTATTAAATTAAAGAACAGAAATTTTTGGATTTTATGGTGTAATATCATTTAAAAAAATTAAATGTATTTAAAAGAATATTTGATGTTAAGAAGTTTAATGACACCCCTTTAAGTTTAAATAAAAAAAGTGTATCTATTTATGTTTATATTTATTCTTATCTTCTGTATATATTTAATCTTCTATTACCAAGGAAATAGTCCAATGACAAAAAAGTATTAAAATGATATCCTCCAGAGTAATTAAGAGTTAAGCCTTACTGTAAATCTCTATACTAATAATAAAAATTCCTAAGTGTCACGTGTCACTTTCTACTATTCTCAACCTTTTTTTCCTGTCTCTGTCTACTATTAATTATACTCATTTTGTTTAATTAATTTTATAATTTTTATTTTTTGTCTTTCTCCAATTAAATAATTTGTATTATTTTGTTTATAAAATGATTTATATTAAAAAAAAAGTTAGGGCCGTTCATAAAATTAATTTCATCAATATGTAATATGACTAAGATTATAGCCTTACATTTAAGCAACCCGAATAATATATGGGGTTTTTAACCTAGTAAATAATATAAATTTAAAAGTAAACTTAATTGTTGTGTGAGTTCATCATTAAAAAAATAATCTACTACTTATTACATTTATAACATTATTAGTTTGTACTCTAGGACTTCCTAGTTGTCATTGATGAACTTGCCATACTAGTTTCGTTCTTCCTTCTTAAAAAAACTCAACTTTTATCATAACATCTAGAGAAAATTGCATTAATTGTTCTCGTAGTTTGATTATATTGCAGGCATTATCTCTAAGTTTGAAAATTACAAACTTAGATCAAACAATTAATGGATGGTTGCAAATTTGATCATCACCATTAGTTTCTATTTGTTTTTAATGGCGTGAGGACTAAACTTGCAATATAATCAAATCATATGGATCATTCGTGCAATTTTTGTAAAATTAAAAGAAACCAAATAAATAAATCAAATCAAAGTTTAAAAACCATATAAAAAGATTTAAAATCACATAAAATTTATTAAAAAATTAAATTTAAATTAAAGTTAAAATAACAATGAATTAACTTTATTCAAAATATAGATTACGAAAATCAAATTAAAGTTTAAAAGTGAATATAAGTAAAACAAATCAAGGAAACCTAAAAATAAGAAATAAAAATAACATTTCATACATTAAAACTTATTAATTCTTTTTACGTAAAAATATTATTTTTATTTCTTCTTTTAAAGTTTCGTTATATTTTTTGTTCTTTCAACCTTTATTCACTTTTTAAGTTTAGTATGATTTTCTTATTCTTTATTTTATTTTTCTAAAACTCTAATACAGTGTTAATCTTTAACTTTTATTTAAATATTAATATTTAAAAAAATTATTTGCTTTAAACTTTTAATTGATTATTTAATTTGATTTTTATTTTTATTTTAATTATTGAGAAAGTTACACAAATGGTCAATGTGGTCTGATTGTATTGCAAGTTTAGTATCTACGTCGTTAAAAACTACGCGGGGGCTAAATTTGTAACTATCTAACAAATGTTTGTACTAAGTTTGTAATTTTAAAACATGAGAGGAACAATCTTGCAATATGATTAAACCATGGGGACCATTTATACAATATTCTCTAACATCTATATATAAATTATTATCTACGTTCTCACTATTAACTAGTATGTCGAACAAAGTGCTTTGTAGCTCAATGTTAACTGTTCATGTTTTATAATAGACTATTGTACGACTAAGTGAACGATGGTAAATATACATTTAATTTCTAGAAAGTTTGGACGGAAACTAGTACATGATCTTAGCACAAGGACTTGAGATGTAAACGAGTCTGGAGTCACCTACGCTCGAGCTCGATTCGTCTTAGATATACCAAGTTTAAGTTTCACTCATTTGAGCTTTATATTTAAAGCTTGAGTTCGTCTCGTTAATAAATTTTCAAGATCTAGCTCAACTTAGGCTCGGTCCGTTTATTACTATATTTAATAAGCATATTTAAATATAATTAAATATTAGATATTTATATACATAATTGTATATATAAAAAAATAAAATATGCATTATTTAGTTAAATACAAAATCTATATATAATACTAAAAGAATAATTTAGGAGACACTTGTCATATTTCTAGGCCTCGTAAATTTATTTTTTCCGCATCTCTCTCCTCTTAAATAATTACTTAAATTAAGAAATATTAAATAATTTTAATTCTTTTTTAGATTAAATTTTTTAATAAATTAAGAAAGATGTCTAGCTCAACTTAGGCCCGGTTTGTTTATTACTATATTTAATAAGCATACTTAGATATAACTAAATATTAGGTATTATATACATAATTGTATATATGAAAAAAATAAAATATACATTCTTTAGTTAATTACAAAATCTATATATAATACTAAAAAAGTAACTTAGGGGACACTTGTCACATTTCTAGGCCCCCTAAATTTATTTTTCCCGCCTCTCTCTCCTCTTAAATAATTACTTAAATTAAGAAATTTTAATTCATTTTTAGATTAAATTTTTTAATAAGTTAAGAAAGATGTATTTTTATTAATGTTATTTTTAGAAAATAATTTTTTATACAATGAAATTTTTTTCTAAAACATCTACATTTTTTTAAAATATAAAATATTTTAAAATTGGTATTTTAAAAAGTAATTTTTTATAAATTAAAAATAATTAAAATTAGAAGTTATAATAAAAAATTTTTAAAAAATAACATTTATAATACGGTTTGTTTTGAACAAAATGTTTAACTTTTTTCGGAAAAAAAGTTTAAAAACAAAAGTTTAAAAATTGATATCGTTATTTTATTACTTATAATTATTACTCATATGTAATTTTAATCATATTTTATTTTAGATTATCATTTTATACTTTATAAATTTTTATTATATTCAATATTTTATTTTTTCAACCCGTATAATACACGGGTTTACTAAAGTTAGTATTAAATAAATAATAATCAACAAATAATCAGAGATATTATGAACATTTATATCACGATCCAACTCATTATATCTCTATATTTGATTACATGGTCAAAATTATTCAAAATTGATCTAATTATTGACATAACTTTTCAATGTATATTATACAAATCTTAATTTTTTTCATACTAATATCTTCACACCCACTCAATATCTAACTCACGATTTAACCTGTCAAAAGTATTCATTTTAAGTCTAAAAGAAGACAGTTTTCTTTGACTGTATATTTCACTATGACAATAAACCAAAGTTAAGGTCAATCTCTGTCAAGTGTCGATTTATACTTAAAAGAGCCTATTTTTATGCATGATCAGCTTTATGTTATCTTGTCACAAGTTAAGAGTACAAATGAATTGAAGTTCTTAGCTTTAGATAGTGAGTGTAAACCTACTAATGTTACTACAAATGTAGTTTACAAGGATGTTTTTGCTTATTTGTGACCTTATAACAAAAGTTGTTATGTCTTATTTAATATATAACACACTTGATTTTATTTTATTTTATATTATTTAATAATTAACTCTCAACACTTCCGTGTAATACACGGGTAACTAAAGCTAGTATTTTATATAATCACATTTATTATACAATTATAATTTATTATATAAATATTTGCTACATTAATATAAACAATAGTCTCGTTTAGAATCGCGAGCGTAATGAAGTTCATATTGTGTAGCTTGAAATCGAACTTGCTTATTAAATAAAGTAATAAACTTCAATTTAGGCTCGAGCTCATTTAAACTTGATTTGTTATAAGCGTTTAATGATATGACCTCGAGTAGCCCACGAATATCTCAACTAGTTTGATCTTTAATCTTACCCCACCAATCACAATGTCATAAACCTCTTTTTTTCAAAGATATAGCTTGACCATTGGTTTTTAATATAAAAACTTCATGATTCCAAATCATTCACCATCAACCATCCCTTTAATGCTTTAGCAATCTACGGTTGCGGACTTTGCATTTAAACACACGGAAGACCAAGGCTTACTTTTTTTGTCATGACCACGATTATATAAAACTTTATTTACTAAAAGTGTGTTAGTTTAATTATTAGATGTTAAATCTTGAGAATATTTCGACCTCTGTAATGTAATAATCTACCCTTTTATAGGAAACGATAAGAGTTTTACTTTATAGGGTTTATAGCATAAAATGAGTTGCAAGTTAATTTTGATTTTGACATAAAATTTAGATACGTATTCATTCTAACATGAGTGAGATTAAAGTATTCGTCTTAAATTTTAAGAAATATTCAGAGAAGTACTATTTTTTAGAAGTTATATCTGGTTGATAAATATTGTACGTGGTGATATTTTCATAATTAGCGAGAAAAACATGTCGAACTTGAAATTTGATTCACCAATTAGTCACTAAAGTTTTTAGTAATGTACTTATGAGTGTTCATTTGTATTTAACTACCGGTGAAAACACCATGTCGGGTTGGTAAAAGAAATTTGGCATCATGTTTATATGGTGTATTCACTGGTAAATATATGTAATTATTAGTGAATAAATTGTGTTTCGTTATATTTAATCATGAATACACCATGCCTTTACATGTAATGTATTTACCAAAAAATAAAAATGGTTTTGCCTAGATCGCGAAAACGTTACCGTGTAAACGAATTAATCAAGTAGATCCGACGACTAAAAAAGTTATTTTCATTATTTTCAAAGGTATATATATTTTGGAGTCTAGGCATCTTTCAACGTTGAGTACTACTAAGTGAGAAGGTCAAAAAGAATATATGAAAGTACAATTATGAATATCATTTTAACATAAATTAATAAACTAATAAACTAATAAAAATAATCAAGTTGAAAAGATTCATTAGAAAGTAAATCAAGTTGCTTTAGCACTTGTCATACACCATATAAACCTAAAATGGTCCCAATTTTATTTTTTTCTTTACCTTAAACAATCACTTTGATTTATAGACTTGTAGATCAAGAAATATCCCATAAAATTATGTAATTATTCTTAGTTGCCCGTATAAAGAATAAATTAATTTATTAATTAATTGTATTTTAGGATTTGAAGAATCAACACCAACAATGTCCGCAAGCTTTGCAATGATGTATGATTTAAACAACACATAACCAAGAAAAACCAATAATCTCTTGCCTAGTGGTCAAATGAGAGGTGGGATACTTTGACTCTCTTGAAGCTTCAAGGTTCAATTCTTGACATTGACAAATAATTACTAACTTGGTGTACTAGCTACTAACCACTAACTCTGCCGTTCATAAAAAAAAAACCAACAAGAAAAGGTGACTATAAAGGGAATCAGTGGTCATGACTGGAAATTGCACGAGCGCATGAAAGATTCACAAGCATATATACCATGGCAAAGTGAGAGCAACCACAAGATTTATTACTACCGGAATATACGAACAGAATCAGACCGAAAGAAACTTTTACATGTTTTTCGTTAATTTATTTGAAAAAATAGATGGTTTAGGAACACAAAACCAGACGGAAGTTCTTATTTACGTTTAGGGAAATGAACTTTCTTAATTTATTATTTCATCATCTTATGACATCCTAATAATTATATTCTTTTAAACACGAAGACCATGCAACATTCTATCAAAACATGTGAGGTTAATCAGAAGAAAACTAAATGACGTAGTGTTACAAAACAGTACTAGGGTTGGGCTGTACTTACATTGTTCGTCTACTAAAACGTTACAAAAAGATAGAGTGACGACTCATATCCAATCGTGCTTAACACACCTCGACGATTACAACTTTGTTTTACAAATACATTACAATAATTATATGCCGTGTCGATTATTATAAATTTGAACATTAATTACTACTACCAACCTGTCTGTAAATGCAATATTTTAGTTTGAGTTGTGTTCATCTAAAGTTTGTGTATGGTAGGTACATGTGTAATGAACAAAACCTCTAAATTCGATTGCGTGAATTTTTTAAAATCGTACATATGATTGAAAAATGTTAAGATCTTGTGTACATATTCATATACACATGGCATGATAAGAATTATGAATATTCTTATTTAGATGAAAACATTTGCAATCATTTAGTCCCAATAAATAAATAACGTTAACGTTTGTAGTGTGTACGTAGGACAAGTAATGATTTTGATCAATTATGGTATGTATATATTTCGTTTATATTTTGAAAACTGTAATAGGCCTTTAGACGCTTCTTGAAATTTATTCATTGATATACTATAGCTTTTTAATGATAAAACATGATCTAATGTATTTAAGTTTAGTGTTGATACATATTTTGCCTTTTCATAAGAAAACTACAAAATTAAAAAAGAAAAACTTCTCATTTACAAAATATTGATAAATAAATAATACAGAAGTTTTGCAACATACAATAAGTATCGACGGCTAACCAATTAACTTTTACAAGTTAAAAAAAAAAAAATTGTAAATGAAGAGTTACCTAAAATATTTTTACAAGAAATATGAAAAAAAAGAATTTTGTTAAATAAATAGAAAATTATCGGGGTGTGTAGTAAGTGTTTATTTTTTTAACTTTTAAAGGTTCAGATTCTACATAGAGATGTTAATTTGATGGTAGAGTAACATTCGTCATTACAAAACTCAGCTTAGATGGATTTAGCGTAAACTAAAAGCCGTTATAAAAGTTAGAATATTATCGCATTCAATATTTGATTTACTTTAAAATGGTATATCTCAAAATGTGTGTCATGAATAATTCAAGAAATATACGAACGTGTTAGTGGAGAGATTATCTTTGAATCATCAAAGCACCGGGGTAAAGGAAAGACGCAAAGATGGGTAATTGATAATACACCATAAGATAAATATCTTGTTTTTATAATGTTTATTTATTAAAGCACTTAATTAAGGAAGTAAAAAATGAATGTATTGTTGTTGCTGACATGGCAAGATTTTATTGGTCCAACACATCTTTATATCGTTATGATTTATGAAAGAATTGGCTTGTCTAGAGGTACAAAATCTTGAGTGCTACCTTGGTTAAGGAACACTCACCCTAAAATTGGGAGAAAGGTTATGATAGGTCACTAAATTTGAGCCTCAAAATGTGCAAGTATATTTGGAATGCAATTCGGGAGGTAATAAGCAAGTTTTGGTTTTTTAATACATAGGGTATATTAGTTCTCTACATATATATGAGTGTTCAAATGGGCAAGTATGTTTAGAATATATAGATTAAAAGTTGTTGAGTTTATTATATATAAGTATTCAAAATCTATATATGTGTAAACATTAACATAAGTTGTTTAGTTATGAACATAACTTACGTAATTACTTATGAAAGTTACATATCGTTATTGGTAATTATAAACATAGGTTGTATGATTATAAAATAAATTGTATAATTATATATCTTCTGTGTGTATGGCACGGATGAAATTTCTTATTTCTCTAAAGACACGTGGTACATCTTGATAACTTTGTAGACTTTCTATGTTTTTGACACTTTGTTTTATCATTTTCTCTATGTATGTAAACATAATAATAAAATTATGTATGAGTTGAGCATTAGCTCTATTTTATAGTAATATGAAAATGAAAATGAGTGCCGAACCCATCTTACATTTATACCATAAACCCATGAAAGGTAGTAAGTTTTTTACAAATTATGAGGTAATCGTCCAAACACAAGAAAATTGGATAACAATAATAGTAATAATAATAATATCAATATAAAAAAATAATCAACATGTGTTATGGCTAAGACTCAAAGCTAAGTAAATAATCAATATGTTTTATGGCTAAGACTCAAAGCTAAGTATGTTGTGTAAGGGAGGCGATGTCGAGCCAATAGGCTAGCCAACTAATTGATAACAATTTCGAACGAAAAATAAAAACAACCCCCCCCCCCCCCTCAAAAATAAAAATCTAAAAGCATAAACAATCCCTGTTAGTTGTTATACCTTACGTACCAGCTTTTAAATATCATCATATCCCTTTTTAAAAAATAAATTATATAACTAAAAAAGTTTTCACAGTGTATACTTGTGATAACTAAAACAATAAAGGGAGGAGGTACATTCGAGATACATTCATTCAGTAACAACCTTGAATAACAATACAATGTATATACTACTTTTGATAGCTAAACAAATTATAGGGTGACGCTAAATATTGTTTCGTTTGTTGTGCCCTCTTTTCACATAAACACTCTTTTTATTTGAGTCTATACCATATTAATAAATATAGAGGTTTTAGTTGTATGAATATTAAATATAAAAATACATTGATTATAGAAAATAAAGATATCTAAAAACTAAATAGAAATTACATTACAAATACTTATGTAACAAGTCAAGGGAAAGATCAGAAATCATGGAATCCCAAATGAACCTAGTATACTTTGATTTATTCAAAAATAACTCCCAAATTAATAATATAATAATAATTTTATTTAACATCAAAAAAAAGCTTTTAGCCTATAAATTAAAACTAGCGATAGAAGTAACTTTCTATGACCATAATACCTTTTGAAACTTAAAATGAAATATAATTGAAGGGTTAGAATGAAAAGCAAAAGTAAGTTTTGTTTGGAATGAATGATGAACACCTGTTACAATTGTGTGTGTCCATTCAATATTAACACTATGAGCTTCTTTCTTTCTCCCAAAACTTTTAAATAAAGAAACATGGTTGTGTTCATTAGATGCCCCACCACCCTTATAAACCTTGCCCTATATAAAGCCTTCACTCAAATCTTTTATATGCACCACTTATCAGGACTAAGAGTTAGAGAGAGAGAAAGAAAGAAGAGAGAGAATATACATTTCTCTAATCTCTTTGTCTTGTGTTGAGTGTGTGTTAAAATTTGCTTGAGAAGATGTCTTCAGAGAGTTTTCATCATCTTACTCTTGCATTTGGCCTTCTTGGTATGTAACTCTCTCTTTCTCTCTCTCCCTCCCTCCCTCTATGTGTGTGTATATGTGTATGTATGTATATGTATATATATGTTGTATATGTGTGTACGCATGATGAGGATATAACAATAAAACCATGCAAGTTGTAATAAACATAAAACTTTTTCCCTCATCACAGAAAATCAAATAAATATATATGTGTTTAATTATTGGTGTAACTTTGTTGGATCAGGTTGATGCATTTTTGATGATTTATGATCACTTGTTAACTTTGGTTATCATATAGTTTATTAAGTTATTTTACTGAGATTTGCTTCATATATATGTTGTAGGCAATGCTGTATCATTTATGGTGTTTCTTTCCCCATTGTAAGTCTCCTTATTTTCTGCATGATATTTCGTTTGGATATATTTTCTTGATGAACATAGGTTTTTCTAATGTTTTTGTAATTTACATTGCAGACCGACGTTTTATAAAGTTTACACAAAAGAAATCCACAGAAGGTTATCAATCGACGGTGCCATACGTTGTGGGGTTATTTAGCGCCATGCTTTGATATATTACGCATTGCTTAAGGCCAACACAATGCTTCTTATCACCTTAACTCCGTAGGGTGCTTCATTCAAACATTCTACATTTGCTTCTTTCTCTTCTATGCACCAAAGAAGGCTAGGGTATGTGACTTTGATCTTTCATCTTGCCATTTCTAGTATAAAACTCAAGTTAAGTTTATTTATTAAAAGACGATCAAAAAAACCTTTTATATGCAGATCGAAAGCTTGAAGTTGATCGGGTTGATGATAGTTGTTGGATTTGGGTTGATCATGGGCCTAACTCAGTTTCTCGCTAGTGGAGCCAATCGTGTCAAGATAGTTGGATGGATTTGCCTCATATTCGCTCTATGTGTTTTTGTTGCACCCTTGGGCGTGTGGGACGTATATAAATTACATGTACATACAAATTAAATAAATGACAATGATAACAATAACAATAATAATCTAACAAATTATTTGAATTTTACAGAAACAAGTAATCAAAACAAAAAGTGTGGAATTCATGCCCATTCTACTATCGGTAGCTCTCACCCTCAATGCCATTACATGGTTCTTTTATGGCCTACTTCTTCATGATTTCAACATTGCGGTATGTTAAAAATTTTATTTTTTTTTCTATAAATTTGTTAAATAAAATTTATTTTTTTTATTAATGACTATTTATTTATATATATATATATTTATTACAGATTCCAAATGTACTTGGATTCACCTTTGGCGTTGTCCAAATGATCCTTTACTTCATATACAAAAACAAGAAGCCTGTTTGCGATGAAAAACTATCTGGATTAGAAATAAAGAACATCGCGGCCGAAGAGCCAAAAATAACCAAAAATAAAGATCAAGAAATCATCGATGTTGTGAAGCTAAGCGCGCTAATGTGTTCGATTCCCGCCGTTGCAAAGTTAAATGAGAACAACAACACCATTTGTGATGATCATTTGGTTCTTCAACCTCATGTGCCTAACCACACCATAGAAGTACCTGCATGAGCTCAATATAAATTCGAATGATCATGTAGATCTTATATATTATATATTATTATTATTATTTCTTGTATTTGGATGGTTTAGTTGAAAAATATGCTATATTAGGCAGCTAACCTCGTGTCCTATTGTATCTATCAAAATAAATGAATTTGATGTTTAATTACTTTTGGTTGTTCTTATTTTACGAAATTAGCAATTTTAGATGTAAAGAATGACCAGCACGATAGTTCTTTGGCATCCACAAGCAAAGTTGATATTTTTCTTTATTAAGAAAAAGATAAATTTTAGCTTGCAACAAAAAGTATGATGGAATGATTGAAAAAATATCACCCTTCAACTACATCACATAATAATCACATAATATTAATAAAGCAACTGAAAATTAATTATTTATTTAGGTTTCTTCTTTAAATTCTTTTTACACATAAATTGTTTTTAGAGTAAATAAAATATAATTTATTATTAAGTTAAAGACACTGAGAACCGTTTTTCTTCCGACAATGGTTTTCCGAAAAAATAAAATTGGTCAGAAATTTGTCAAAAAATATTATCACAAAATTTTAGGAAACTGTTTCTAACAAATTTGTTTCCAACAAAACAGTTTTTCGTGGAAATAGTCTTTAAGTGACAATATTTTGACAAAATAATTAATCGGAAACTTTAGAGTTTTCTAGTAGTGAGAAGAAAATTGGTAACATATATTTTTAGCGCCATAAACTTTGCACCATGAATTTTAAAACTTATAATTTGTTTTTTTTTTAATTTTTGAAAAAGATCTCAAACATCTCTCATTTTATAAACGAAAAAAAAAACTTAGTAATACTTGAATATAATCAAGGTGGCCCGCAACAAAAAGAAGTATATAATTTAGTTATGTTAATATAGAAAATCTTTTAAAATGCAATATCAAATGGGTAAGGTTTAGCTTTGTGACTTGAGGTTATGAATTAAATAATAGAAAAATAATCTTTCATACAAAATGTAAGTAACACTCTGTATATTACATCGTAAAATGATCTGAACCCTCTTCAGACATGGGAATTAAACCAAACACATGATACGCTTTTTTATCGGAATAAAACTTAGTTTGAATATGCTGGTTTTTTTCTCTATAATAAAATAATAAGACTTTTTACTTTAGTTAAAGCATTATTATGTATTTTACTACTCAAGTGTGGTTATGTTCATTGTAGTGTATGTATAAGGTGAACAATAGTTTTAGCAAGAAATAACATGAATCCAATATAAAATTTACATATTTGGGATACTAAATATGTGGAGTCCAGATAGTTTTTTTAACAATTCATTGATTTTCTAGTGCAAATACATCATAACCTGCACGATTTAAATCTCTAACATTTTGATTATGGGGTATACCACTTTATCATCTCGGTGCGCCATTAGCGAATTGAAATAGTTGCACTTAAGTATTAAGAAATTTCAAATTAGCTTCTCGCATGAGTCTATGACTATGTTTCAGGTTAGCATGAATTTAAATGTTTAAATTGTAACCATCTAAGACAAAAAATGGATATTCGATATCAACATAAATCAATGAACCACAGAACCAACGATTTACGCGTAACCGAGTATACTGGTTTAAATTTGGTTTTATAATAGAAGATGAAAATAAGACTAAAATTACTAAAATTTGTGATCCCGATCTCAATGTCATCCTGTTGTTGTTGCACTCACGAATACTTACCAAGTATAACAACCCAACTTATTATTTGAAACAAGTTAAAAGGTACAAAAGTAGCTTTCATTTGAATTGGGATCAATCAAATTTCGTGTTGTGTGTACCAACGGTGTCAAATTATTGGAACAAAATCATACGATAATAACAGGTTTTTTAATAATAGTCTTTTGTACGGTTAGAATGTAACAAATGCTTGTCGTATTTGTGACTCAAATTGTGACAGGTGTCTCTGGCCATGATTCTATTTTATATTTTCCAATGATAGTCTTCTGTTTGATATTTAAAAACAAATGACATAATTTCTTATCGCGTTCTATAAGAAGCAAATAGATAGAAAGATAATAATTTTTTGTGAGAATATTGATATACTTATGAATTAGTAAATTGATAAATCAATCCTCATTTTATACGGGAATAATCTAAATTTGACGTCACTTGGCAGTCTATTGATAATAGTCTAGTGATAATAGTCAAAGACTTTTTAAAGAATGCAATAATTCAAACCTTAAACCCTAGTATGAGATAGATTAGAAATTGATATAGTTTGCGAGTAGTAGTAGTAGATAAGTTTGTGAATAAGCGTTCTAAAACAAGAGAAATAAATAAGGAAAATATCAAATAAAAAGGTCTCTAAAATTAAAAAATATAAAAATAATATCAACCATCAATTTTTTAATCAATCGTTTGAGATTAAATTATAGAAAAAACTTTGTTAAAGGGATATTTTAGAATAATCATTGTTGTTCACTTTTTGCAATTTTTTTTATTTTTTTAAACGTTCATAACTTGTATATAAAATATTATATTTTTATAAAATAACACCATAAAAATAAGTGTTTTTATCTTTAAAACGAGTACTGTATTGTTATATAAAAAGATAATAAATTTTTTTACGTTTTTAAACTCCTACATCGTCATTATGTCTTTATGTTAGCTATTATGAAATACTATTGTTTTTCTAAATGATGAGTTTTAAAAATATATAATGGTAGAATAACATTATTATGTATCTCTAATATGTAAAACATAATAATAAATTAATAATTAATTAATATAATACATCAAAATAATGACAAAATAATGCAGTGTCTCATTGTGTTTTTTTGATCATAATTGAGTTATCTTAAACTATATGAATTTTAAAAATACATTGCTGAAGTAATATCATTATGTACTTTTAATTGTAAAATACAATGATAATTAACAATAAGTTTATATAATCTATAAAAATTAATGACAAAAATAACACATTGTGTTATCTTTAACAATATAGGTTTTGAAAAATACATTGGTGAAAGTATATCATTATGTACTTTTAATTGTAAAACATAATGATAGATAGCAAGTTTATATAATTTATAAAAACAATAACAAAAATAACACAAAATAATCTAAAACGTAAAACAGTGTAAATTATATAACAAATGATGTATAATATATGATAAAATAAATGACATTTGACACAATAAACATATAAAACACAATGAAGTGTCGTATTTGACACGGTTACCAAAATATCATCCTTTTTCTTAGGTTTTTTAGGTTAAGTATTATTTTAATATAACCTTACCCAAATAAATGAATCTACATTCAATAATTATTAATGAATCTATAAATAATAAAAAATTAAAACTTAATCTATTTATTTATACTACTATATAATACAAAAACGCTGGGTAGTATAGTAATTTCACCTGGCCTGTAAACGCCCCCGTTGGGTGTTCACCTACCCTCCGCTTCAATTGAAACGATCGGTGGTTTCGGATCAAATCAATGGCCTCACTGGTTTCAGATCAATTCCCTTGTTGTTTCATCTGCTGAAGCCTTTCATTGCCCTCAGCGGTTTCATCTGGAAGCCTTTAATCCCCATCAGTTTCCTCTACAATTGAATCGCCATGCCCATGCCCAGTTCAATCCCCCGACCATTTAATTCCTCTCGGCCATCCATTGCATACGGTTTCACACCCTTCTACCCTATAAGATGTTACAAACTACAAACATTTGCTATGAATCAAACTTTATAAACTGATATTGAAACCTAATCACAATTGTTGATTAATGGATTTGAATTGATGGTGTTTTAGGTGAAGCATTTGATGATGGTGTCTGATTTCACTTCCGCATGCGTCTACCTTTAAATCCCTAACTGATAGTATGCGTAAGTTCTCTAATTACAATTAGGTGAAGCATTTGTCCTATTATTTTCCGACTCTACACAAAAGGAACGGTTTTCTGTTACAAGAGGTAAGTTTGATTCATGACGTTTTGAACATTATCGATTGAACATATGCTTTGTGCTTTTATAACACTGATAGTAGGATTTTTATTGTTTAGATGTTTGTTATTAGGTCAAAATTGAACTAGTATCCAAACACATCGTTGATTCAAATTGATGGCGTGAATACAAAGGAGGAGGTGGTGTGGTATCAAGGGAAGCACATGGCTCACATCTACAAAGTCAAGGTGAGAAACAATTGTAAATGTTATTGAATTAATTTCATAAAGAAGCTGAGAAATATGATTGTCTACAAGGTATAGTTTTGTTTTGTTTCAATATTTGAATGTTATTGAATTAAGTTTGAATGAAGACAGTCACCCGGTATGTTTTGTGTTCTTGAAACCTACATAGTCTACTGGATTTTGGATTTGATTACTAAAGTGAAAGTGCTAGAGTTTGATTTAAATTCTACATGATTTTACGTTTTCTGAATTGAAATGTTGCAAGTCCGGTGACTATTATGTTTTTGTTTTGGATTTGATATTTCATTCATTGATTTAGTCTTTTTTTGCTATAAACATTAATCTGAAAGGACTTTGATCTGTTCACATAACCATGACCCATGTGATGATAATTTATTAGGTTTTTGGATATATTGGTTATCATATTCTGTCGTCTTGTCTGAATTGTTACGGGCTGCAAGATCAAATAAGAACACCAGATCAAATCAATATGTGTTTGTTTAATCTGTAAAGATGGTTATGATATGTTGGGAAGAAGAAAAGAGCTAATAAAAATACGTCAATGGTTTTCATTTGATTATTTTAGGAGCCATTTGACCCATTTCTTTTGAAGCTAATATTTATAATTTTATTTGTTTGACCTTTTAAATGATGAATGATAACATGGATATACCTAATTTTAAGTTAAACCTAAACTGACCTATGTTTTCCTATGTGAATACAGATGGGTTGAAGATGACCCATATGGAGATCACTGAAAGTGTGAAGATATGCATATTGCAGACGATTGATAAAGCTAAGACCAATGAGAATAATGTCGATAATATTCAAAGAGCCATCAGAATCACTAATCAGAGAGAAACTACTATATTTTGAAGTAAGCCCACTAGGATTGCTCGTTATAGTATGATTGTTTAAATGGATATTCAAACCACTTCAATTTGCCGGTAGATTTACTTGCCATTAATTTTGTTCTTAGTTAGTGTTAGATTGATTCAAAATTTAAAACTCACTTTGTTTTAATTGTAATTTCAACAACTAACGTACTATAGATTGAATTGTTGTTGATTGGTGAAGTGAAGATAAAGTTGACATAGGTTGTTTAGTTATAAAGATTGTGATATTATTTGGTTTAGTTTTATTTGAGATGTGATTATTTTGTTTACTTTAACATGAGTACTCAATTCCATGTCTTGAGGACTAGATTAAGTTCTGTTGATGACTGAAAATTCAGTTTGGCTACCACATATATGGATATATTCTCAAAATTTTTACCCTCTGCCGTAACACGCAGATATACATACTAGGTCACTAGAATAAAATTCTGATATGAGTACATAATTCATGTAATTTAATATATTTTTGGTCACTAGCTGCAAGCGTGAGTTTCATCTTCAATGCATTCTTAAATGGTACTATACATTATAGATGTTACAGGAGCTTATAGATGTTGAAGGAGATGGTATTGCTAACATGGTATTCCAGCGTATGATGGTAACATTTTATTTTATTTTTTATATTTGATTGTATGAATGTATATATTTTTTTAATAAGGTAGATGCAACTATATAAGAATAATCTCTTTAAAATATGTATGTAAATCACACACATATATATAAATCTCGAGGTTTGCTTTACTCTCCTGCTCCTTCATTCTTCTTCGTCTATTTCACTACTGTATTTTGGTTAGTTTCTAAAACGAAAGCATAATGGTTTGAGAGGTTCCTTCAATCCTACAAGTGGGTCAACTTAGGTAATGTTTTATGTAAAAGGATATGGTATGAGAGCCATCTAAAGTGTATTCATATACCCCCCAAGACCTTCCAAATGAACACTTAGAGCTGCTGCAGTAATGCTTGATTTTGCTATACTTTTAGAACTGCTATAGAAGGTGGTAATGAATTTGGCTCATGGCAAATAGTACATGTTAATGAGCACAATCTTTTTTCTGTAACGGGTGGTAATGAGTTTCCGATTAATTTAACAAATGGAAGGTTCGTGTCAATCGTTGTTTATGATGCAATCACAACAACATTTGCCTATAGCTCCGTGGTGATTAATATAATATTCTATCAAGTTTTTCATAAACTAGCTAACTAATACTACTTACTCTTGATTCTTAGATTAAAAGATCGACTCTATTCAGTTTGGGAGGTGCATAGTCATTGATGTGTGTGCGTTGGAATGAGATTTTAAGTGTTTAAACGTCAAATATTACGTATGATTATTCATTTATATGCATGTGATTGAGTTGAATAGGTTGACTATGAGTTGGAAGTGATTTTGTAGGAAAAACAAGGAATTTGGAAGCTTACATGATAAAACAAGTCATTGGAGGGGTCAAGAAACAAAGTTTCAAAGTGCAGCAGAAAGGCTTCCACCGTAGCCTATTGTAGCCACCGTAGGCTATGCCAGCTCAAGAAAAAAATTAGCAGAAAGGGTCCCAGCGTAGGCTACGCTGGCTGGCGTAGGCTACGTCAGGACAATTTTTGAAAACCTATAAAATCGCGTTTTTATTATGTTTCAGCCACCACTTGATTCCCATTCGACCTAGAACGTTTAGAGACGAATTTTGGGCGTTCTGAGATCAATTTTTCACCATTCCAACTCTTAAAAACAAGATTCAATCATCCGGAATGCAAATCATCAACGGTTTTGAAGATCATTCAAGAATGATGAGCGGCTAATCCTCTCGTGATCGACTTCGGGTATTAGGTTTTGTGTGATTGGGTTTTTGTTTTTGTTTAACTTTGTTGGGATTAAACTTTAGAACCCGTTAAGTTCTTTTATGAGTTTAACTTGTGTTTTGATTATTTAAACAATGACGTTGGTAAACTTTTATTTGAATATCATTTAATCTTCCGGAAATTATATGATTGCAAGTTTTGGTTTCTAATTGAATTGGCATTGTGTATCAAGACCCATTAAGTCCTGATTATCGATATCACTTAATTATCGCACATATAGATCCCTATTAAGGATTTTCCTTGAAGTTAAACTAAACAATTGCTGAAAACCAAACCTAGAACCGAAGTGGATTACTTTCTCTTATAATCATTTTCTTAATCAAGTTTGATTCTTTCAAAGTTGTTTTCTTAGTTTATTTGTTAGTTATTCCAAAAATCTAATTTTCACAGCCAAGAGGCAATAGTTAAGTAATTTGTTAATTTAATTAATCATTATTTTCTAAATCAAAGTACAATACACCGACCACTAATTCCACGAGAATCGACAACCCTACTTACCCTAACTAGTTTAAGGTGAATAGGAACACACATTTTAACATCTTATTTGATTGATACTTCGACATCGATCAAATTTTGGCGCCGTTGCCGGGGAATCGGTGCGCTTGGTGTTTTGTTATTTTATTTGTTTTAAAAAAAATCTTTTTTGTTACTTGTCTTATTTTATTTGTTTTTATTTTCGTGTTACGCTTGGTGTTTTCAGTGTGCAGGTGACAGGTTGCATGCATACTCGATATTCAGGTAGGAAATCACCACTAGTATTCGATCCAGAGATAGAAAGATCAACAAGGTATAATCGTGTCTTGCATCGATCAGGGTTACCAACTACATCAATTTCACAAGCTATTGATCAAGCAACTGATAGTTTGTTTGATTCAACTCACATGGATAATCCAAACAACCAACCACCTCAAAATCCAAACCCTCTTCCCAATAACCAAAATCAAAACCCAAATCCACCCCCACCACCAAATAACAACCGCAACAACCTGAATCAACCACTACCCAACAATAATATGAATCAAAATAACCTCAATCAAGGAGATGACTTTGATCATGTGAGCATGCATAGTGTTCACACGGGTGATAAAGATTATGAAGATGAGTGGAATAAAAATGAAGAACCCTATAATGGTGCAAATTATGATGCTTGGGATGGGAATTTCGGTGGAGGTAATGGACAAAATGGAAATAACAATTGGAGGAACAAACAATATGGATGGATTGCACCACATATCAATCAACAACGAGGTGGAGTCAATAATAATTTCAATCAACCAAGAAGACCTAACAGAGCTCAAGTACAAGGTGTGGATAGCCATTTCAGACCGAATATTTCTGAAAACCCGAATCCTATCGCACCTCCAAACCGTAGGGGAAGATCTTTTGATGTACGTCCTCACTACCTAACCATTCTTCCTGCATTTAGAGGCACTGCAACGAAAGAACCATATATACATCTTGCTGAATTTGATGCCATATGTAGTGCTATCGGTGGAAACCACTTCACACAAGATGAAGTAAGACTGAGATTGTTTCAATTTACTTTGAAAGATAGAGCTAAGCAATGGTTCCTCACTTTGCCTGACTACAGTATTCATACTTGGCAAGAGATGCAAAGGGTTTTCCTTGAAGAATATTATTCTATGGTAAAGACAAGTGATGCAAGAGAGGCCATTCGATCTTTCCAACAACAAGCAGGGGAACAGTTTCATGAATCATTCACAAGGTTTAAGGAACTTATTCGTATGTGTCCACATCATGGAATTGAACGTTTGGAATTGATTAAGGCATTTTCAGATGGACTAACACCGGAAGAAAGGAAATACTTGTATTCTACAAGTAATGGAACATTCTTATCTAATCATGAAGATATGGATTGGGAATTCCTAGAACGAATGTGCAAGAATTCCAAAGCTCAAGCTTCGGCTAGTAGACGGTCAAAGCCCGCTCCGGCAAGGTCAACCACCATTGATTATGAGAGTAAAGAAAGAATTGCATCTTTGGAAAGACAATTGGCCAAGTTAGGACATGTGGGGACTAAAGATGTAGCTTCAGTTGGATTTAATGTATGCAATGAATGTGGTGACTTGGGGCATGCAAGTGCAAAGTGTCCGTTGTTTTTAGGTCAACATGAAGAGTGAATCAAGTATATGGAGAGAGGAAACAGTTTGATATGAACTCCAATACTTATCACCCTGGTTTGAGGAATCATCCACACTTTCAGTATGGAAATGCTTCAAACCAGATGAACCCTAATTTTCAAGGTAATAATCAAGGTAGTCAAGCTTATCAGAACCGAGAACAAGGGAATTATAATCAAAGTGGTTATCAAAGAACTTAATATTCTCAAGGAAACAATCAAGGAAACTACAATCATAGGGATCAACAAGGTAGTTCATCACGCAACTATCAAAGTAATTCTCAATCGGGACAACTTGGTGGTGAAGAGTCTACAAATGCAACGTTGGATGCTTTGATGACCATGATGAAAGAGAATATGAAAGAGAACAAGAGAGAAAATGAAATTAGGGACAAGGCTTATGAAGCCTTAAATAAACAAGTGGGTCAACTTGTAGAGGATGTGACTCCAATTTAAAAGAACCATGGAAAGCTACTAAATGATACCACAGTCAATCCTCAACATCAAGGAACCAACACAGAAAATATGAGAACTGTTCACATCAATTCGGTTAGTATCCTTCCTAACTCTAAAATTATTGATAATGACTTTACTTCTTTTTCACAACAAGTTACAGATAAGGAAGAGAAAGCCGATACAGTAGAGGAGAGTGACCCAGGAGCACCCATCATTCCAATAAAAGTAGGGAAGTTGAAGATAAAAAGAGCACTTTTGGATTATGGAGCAGCTGTTAGTATCTTGCCAGGTATGTTATATGATCAGTATGACTTCGGTCCTTTAGAGGAATTTGACACCACTGTGGTGTTAGCTGACTTGACTCAAAAATGTCCTCGGGGGATGGTAAAGAATGTTATAATCAAGTTGGGAGAATTTTACTACCCTGTGGACTTTATGGTGCTCGATTATGCACCAATGAGGACAAATGAGCAACCGAATGTCATATTGGGTCGACCATTTTTAGCAACTGTCAATGCTCAAATCAATTGTCGGGATGGAACAATTGACATGACTTACGAAACTCGTAAGTTACGTTTTAATGTATTTTCCAAGTCGATTAATTATTTTGTTAATGATAAAGTTTTTGTGGCAGATATGACTAATGTGTGTGTTCCTACTTATACTTCACATGTAAGCATGAACACCACTTTTGAGAACGATTTTGAGTATGATAGGGATAAGCATGTGGACTTGAAGGAATTGGTGGATTTAAAAGAAAAGAAAGAGATAATTATGAAGATGGAAACAAAAGATGTGAAACCTAAAATGAAAAAAAAAGTTGGCGATCCACTTGATCCTATAAAAGACAAAGTTGAGGCATTAATATTTGGGCCACAATACGATCTAGTTGAAGAACTGCCGAATCACTTGAAGAATACCGGAGTCAAGCATCCTACTCGACCACCATGAGTGGTCGCAGGTATGGTCTGGCTGAAGACCTAAAACTTAGCGTTAATCGGGAGGCAACCCGGAGTTAACTTTTATGTTTTATGTTTGATGTGTCTATTTAAGTATTTTATTTTGATAATGGTTATATTTTTGTCCGGGTCGGTTCGGGTTGGAAAAATCGTTTGTGTAGATTAAGTGAATAAATTTATTTGCAAAGAAGAAAAATTCACACACTTAACTTAAATATCATACATTGGGGACAATGTATCTCAAGTGTGGGGATGAGGGAAAATTTGGAAAATTTTTATTGTTTTTAAGCAATCCAATCAAACATGAAAACAACAAGCATACCAATTGATTCTTGTCATGTTTGATGTAAGAGTCCTTAGTCATGGTCTAATTCTAAGATAGCAAAAATAATGATGTTAGCAAGGTTTTTAGAAAAACTTAAGAACTGCCTAGTTAGGATTAACAGGCTATTGGTGTAATAAAAGAAGCATGCGCACACCGACAACCCTAATTCCTACTTGGTGAGATTTTGAAGCTTACTAGATTGTTAGTTTACATAAAAAGTGTTTCAATTGTTGAGTGTAGGCCGTATGATTTTTTGTTTTAGAACTTATGTGATTTGATACATATTGAGACGGTGAATTTGATAAATGCACATAGATGATAGAGGCAATCTAGGATTCCTTTTTCTTTTAATACCATTTTTTGTGTTTCACCACTTTACCTAAAAGTCCCCCTAGTAGCCACTTTTGAGCCTTAAACCGTTTATTTTGACAAACCCATATCAATAAAACCCAAATAAATTTTACCCAATGTGACCAAGTTATCACTGTTGATAATATTCAGACTAGCTTCAATATTTGATTTATGATAAAAGCAAAAAATAAAAAAAATAAAAAAAATAATTAAAAAAACTAGAAAAAAAAAGAAAAAAAAATGGAGAGAAAAGAATAATGCAGATTGTTGGTTATGGGTTAAATATGCACCCATGCGTTTGCTTTGTTTGAATAATAGTTATGTCAATAAGGATGTCAACAGTTGGTATTGTCTTAATTTATATTTTAGCCGCATTCACAGCCAATCATTCCTACCTTAACCAAAGCCCAAAACCCGTAAGTCCTTTTGATGTGTGCATTGTCAATTATTACCGTGGAAATTTGATTGTCACCCAAGCATATGATAACAAAGTTTCATATGTGGACCTTTTGAGTGATATATTGGTGCAATTTTCACCAATCCAAAAATAAATCGAGAGGAGTGACAAATGGTGAGGGGTGTGTTGCATGACAATAAAAGCCGGAAGCTTGTTAGGTTTAATTAGTCGGATTCTATTTTGAATTAAATGTAACATCCTTTACTTGCTAGCCAAATATGATTATTGCAATTCTAGAATGGGCATGACTTTGGACTATCGCTAAGGCGTGCAAGGATTTTGGTTTATAATGTTGTTAAATGTTTTGAATTAGATTTGCTTGAGGGCAAGCAAAGCTTAAGTGTGGGGATGTGATGTGTGTGCGTTGGAATGAGATTTTAAGTGTTTAAACGTCAAATATTACGTATGATTATTCGTTTATATGCATGTGATTGAGTTGAATAGGTTGACTATGAGTTGGAAGTGATTTTGTAGGAAAAACAAGTAATTTGAAAGCTTACATGATAAAACAAGTCATTGGAGGGGTCAAAAAACGAAGTTTCAAAGTGCAGCAGAAAGGCTTCCACCGTAGCCTACTGTAGCCACCGTAGGCTACGCCAGCTCAAGAAAAAAATCAACAGAAAGGGTCTCAGCGTAGGCTACGCTGGCTGGCGTAGGCTACGCCAGGACAATTTTTGAAAACCTATAAAATCGCGTTTTTATTATGTTTCAGCCACCACTTGATTCCCATTCGACCTAGAACGTTTAGAGACGAATTTTGGGCGTTCTGAGATCAATTTTTCACCATTCCAACTCTCAAAAACAAGATTCAATCATCCGGAATGTAAATCAACAACTGTTTTGAAGATCATTCAAGAACGATGAGCGGCTAATCCTCTAGTGATCGACTTCGGGTATTAGGTTTTGTGTGATTAGGTTTTTGTTTTTGTTTAACTTTGTTGGGATTAAACTTTAGAACCCGTTAAGTTCTTTTATGAGTTTAACTTGTGTTTTGATTATTTAAACAATGACGTTGGTAAACTTTTATTTGAATATCATTTAATCTTCCGGAAATTATATGATTGCAAGTTTTGGTTTCTAATTGAATTGGCATTGTGTATCAAGACCCATTAAGTCCTGATTATCGATATCACTTAATCATCGCACATATAGAGTCCCTATTAAGGATTTTCCTTGAAGTTAAACTAAACAATTGCTGAAAACCAAACCTAGAACCGAAGTGGGTTACTTTCTCTTATAATCATTTTCTTAATCAAGTTTGATTCTTTCAAAGTTGTTTTCTTAGTTTATTTGTTAATTATTCCAAAAATTCAATTTTCATAGTCAAGAGGCAATAGTTAAGTAATTTGTTAATTTAATTAATCATTATTTTCTAAATCAAAGTACAATACACCGACCACTAATTCCACAAGGATCGACAACCCTACTTACCCTAACTAGTTTAAGGTGAATAGGAACACATATTTTAACATCTTATTTGATTGATACTTCGACATCGATCAGTCATCCATCAACAAAAGCAGCATACTCCAATTAATGGGGTGGATCGAAAAACAAATAACAAAAGTACTATTCCATCTATCACGAGAAACTTGATAACCCAAAAAGAAGTACCATAATGTAAATTGATGACTCCGCCGCATCGCGCTGGTTGCTTACTGTATAATATAATGTAGAAAAGGTGGGTAGAATGGTAATTTAGTATTTTTCATAAGACTCGGCCCTTGAGCTGCCGCCCTCACCTCCACCTCCGTCTCATCGGCTCACCCTACTGCTTTCAACCCCTTCCCCTTTAATGGAAATCGCTTCAGTTCCATTATCACTTTAATTCTATCATCGGTTTTTGATAGAGATTGAATTAAATAGAAAGGTGTTGAGGAGGAACATGGATCACAGAGAGATGAAGATAAGGTGATGCAGGTGTGGGCACCAAATCACACCAACAACACCACCACATCATCGTCGGCTACCACCATACTAAGAACACTGCCACAACAACAACAACTCCGCACCATCATCGGCTTCCACCACACCAATGGGAAATCAAAATTATCCATTGGGAGCCCTAATGTTACTGTTACTCTGTTGTTAAGAACGATGTGAAGCTGATTTCTTTAGATTTTGTTGGATCCTCCAAATAACTGAATCAATTTAATCTAAAGGTACTAATTTAGCTGCGTTTTTCTTATTTTGTTGATTCAATCATTGGAGCCATCAAAACATCTGAGTAAATTTCCATTCAATGGCTGGGTGGGGTGAAACTACTATTGAAGGGTTGTGTCTGTTTACATATTATCCCTTTCCCACAAACCTTTACTTATAATCGGTCGATTGTAGATGAGTTCTTACCTTACACAACCCTATTTTAATTTTTGGAAGATGCTAACATAAATATGTGTTATCATGTATGCGATTTATTAAATTTGTTATTGGGTCAAAATGCGTATGTGTGTCAAAGAAGACAGAAAATTTTATGATCCTTCTACGTAGCATATTGTTTTTCACTCTTTGTTTGCACTGGATCATGTTGAAATTGGTAATCTTGTTGACATACATGCCTTTTGTTTTATTCACAAAGCGTTGTATGTTCCTATGCAAAGTATGACTTCTTTACTAATTTTGTTAGTAGCTTCTACACTAAAATGGAAATCATACTTGCCTTTTTAGGGTATAGAGGTAGGCAGATCAAAAAAAATTACAGAATATTTGAATTCCGGATTGAGTTAATTAGACCACTTCTCTTTTGTAAAGAAAGAGTTTTTTTAAATAATTGGTATTGAGTGAATCCTAAGACACATAGACTTCCCAGTCAGTCAAGCAGCAAGCATAGTCAACATAGAAGATTCAATAACATCGTGTACATTATCAACTTGATTACTTGCTTTTTGATCACATTTACTTGAAGATCCATGTGTGCGTGAAGCACCCTTTAACTAAGAAAAAAAGGATTACACACTTGCATAAAAAATGAGCATAATGCAAAACATATACTTTGAAGTTTGCCTAGATACATAAAGGGCTATATATTTCATTTAAACTTCACATATTGTTTTCTTCTATTATAAACATCATACACAAAATTAGTAGGTTATAAATCCATATAGGCTATATATTTTGCATTTATGTCTTCTTGATGTGGATATGTTTTTACTTTTTCAAATAGGGTGGAGGAAAAGAAGACAAATATATTGCTAGACTTGGAAAACATATAATTTATGTGTATGAAACTGAGACCTTCACTCTTATCAACAAAAAATCCATTATAAATTTAAAGTTGAAAACATCATGCATTTTAATTGCTCACCTACTGATTTTAATTTTTAACTTTTTGTTACTGAACTTGGTGATGGATAAGTTTTCTATTTCGTGCTCTTTAGTTTTGACTAATGGTGCATAGTTGGCAGGCTAGATAAACGAGTCAAGTGGTTAAGTTCAAAACCTGATCGTACACTACCCAACTTTTCTAATTTTGGATCATGTCCTCGTTAGCATTTTGAATAATATGTTAGCTTATGCTTTCTGAATGCTTTTGAGTGAATACAGTAAATGGTTATGAGGTATCACCTCCAATACAGTATGACCTAGAACTATACACTAATTAATACATATCCTTAATGAGGTTACTCTAGGGATAGATTAAGCTACAGTTTAAGAAGTTATGAGTCATATATGAATTATCTTAAAAGAAATCTATTAGGTAATTTATCTTAAATTTTTAATTGAAAGATTTTGCAAGAACTTTTTGTGTCATTGTTTCTACCAAATAAGATGACATCCATCTTTATTGGCTAATACTTCAGGTCAAGCTACAAGCCCTTATAAATGGTTTCTATGAACCTGGCTCATTTGCACTTACTGGTTTGTAGCTTAATTCGAAGGGAAAAATGTTTTAAGTTTTTGTGTTTTTTTTCCTTCACTTCCACTAAATTGAGGTTGTCCTTTGTTTGCTAGATTATAGATGAAGATTTGTACGCAACCTTTTTTTCTTCACTCTCTTATTTTAACTACTTTTCTTTTATTTTATTTTAATTTCATTTAATTTAATTAAGATTGATTTATACTGTTAGTTTTTTATGCATTGTTTGTTTCCTGTGTGGCTCTAATTGAGTAATCTGCAAGACTTTTTGATTTGGGCATTATTGTATAATTTGAAATGTCAATTATAACTGCTTTCAATTGATCTTCATCAGTTAACTATTTGGAGATCATATTCATTTTTCTAGAGTTATAAATACTTAACTACAAGGTCAATGTAATTTTTAATCTGGGTTGATTTTTGTTTATGCTCCTTGCCCAGATCATTACACTTTTGTGTTTGATTTTTTCTATAATAGGGTATTTACGTCGATGTACTAAGAGGATTATTATATATACTAACACATTTACAAACTACTTTTTATGTTGGATTTCTTTTATAATAGAGTATTTACTTAAGGTACTCAGAGGATTACTATATACTATTACATTTACAAACTACTTTTACAGTACTTATTGTTAATTTCTCTTTTAGTAGTTTCTTAGGCATGAAACTTGCACTTATGGATGTCGTGGGTGTGGGTTGGTTTTAAATTAATTTGTGAATCTTTTAAACAAGTATTGGTTTCAAAACTTGCATTGTGTGATTGCCAATAGTTGAAAACTTTGGTTTGGATGAATTCTAAATTGCACAAGAACGTGTCAAAATTCTAATACGACATGAGAATTTGAGACACCAAATATTTTTGTTGGATTTTTAGGAGATATGCATTTTCACTCGATGATGCTAATAGCGTGTATATTTATTATATATCCTATAGATGCACACTCAAAAGTTTGTACATGAACTATATATGAAATACTTACGTGCGTGTGTACATTTATTATTTATTTGTAATCATGTGGAACGAGTTTAAATGATATCACATTTCTCTTAGGAATTCATGGATATTGCTTAAGGCAATGTTTCTATGTTCACATGATATTGCAACTAGCATGTTTGTTCTTACAAAACTTTTTACCCATTTGCAGGCATTAAAATCTCGCGTTTGGTTAAATATGGCCACAAAAAGAAGCCTAAATTTTGTTTTTTTAGACTTCTCATGGGAGTCATCGAACTGTGTTCATATTTTGATAGCGTATTTGGTTCTTATTGATCCATATTACCATTATTGTTGCAGTTCTCCTTGTATTGAAAGCGAAGCAGAAATGGCAAGTGTGATTTTCTACTTGGTTTGATTGTTTATTAATTTTGATTCATATTTCAAGGCATATGAAAAAAGTTATCGTTCTTATAATGTTTTAATCTCATTGATGTCTCAAATTGAATTAGATGTTAAAGATTCTTGATTTATATCATGTATTTTCAAGCTTTTCTTTAAAATACAATCCGGATGAAATTTCTTTTCCTTTAACAAAACCATACCTCAATCATATTGATTTTAGTGAAAGTGTAACATTATAAATTTACAAATACTAAAAATAACTTGTTCATATTTTACGCCCGCCACGAAACGCGGGCTCTTTGCTAGTATCTAATAAACAAGTAAATGTCACGTGTCACAGTTTTGTGAACCACTATTATTTTTCCCATAATATGCATAAGTTAAATTGTAATTTTTACTTAATTAAATCTACATTCAGAATTAATATGTTTATTATTTTATTTTAAATTTTAATAATCTTCTTTTGTTATTGATTATATATATATATATATATATATATATATATATATATATATATATCAAATATATAATTTAACTTATATTTCTTAAATTTTATTTCTAATTATTGAATATTTTCACGTGTTATACACAAGTTTTTATACGTATTTTCTAATAAACACATAAACTAATAATAAGTATAATTTACACGTTTTTACAATCAAACCAAATCATTTGTGCACAACATGGGAATGGTTAGAGATCAGAGGTATTTAGCTTGACGAAGAGTCTATAATATTGGCAAGAAACAGATTCTTGTGGTTTAATGGTTGTGAAAGAAAATTTCATTTCTTTGTATTTATTTTTTAACAAAAGATCCGCAAAATGAATGTTTTTGAGCAATCTTGTACATAAAAAAAAAAACCATCTATATTCTTGGAACTGTCATGATCCGACTATAATAAGGATAATGTATGAGACGTTAACGACTCGTTTTAGTTAGATTTATCGTTTTACTTTAAACGCTACCAAAATTATAATATCTTCTTGTTTATCCATATTGTATGCGTTTATAGCCTATATAAATTCATACGTCTTAATTCCCGAGTTCCTTTAGCTTCCATATGATTGAAATTTGATACGAAAAAGTATCCAAAAGGTTGGCAGTTTGAGTGAATTGAATCAAGATTTTTTCCGTAGACAAATATCTTTCAAAATATCTAATTTTAGGTTTTCTCTGGATAAAAGATCATTTTTTAACGAACTTACTGTTCTTTTTGATCCAAAATCGATGAGAAATGTTTCTTTTTTACGTTTTCTTTTGGAAAGTAAGTTTTAGTGATGCGTATGTATATAAATATCTACTCTTTTCAATGAATAAACAACAATAACTTACCTACAAGTTTAAAAATAGAAAGAAAGTTCATTAATGTACCTCGAGCATGTATAATCTAAACCTTTTTGAAAAGATATTAGGCTAGAATAGTCCCAAAGTGTGTCGTTTTCTACATTTGAATCTCATTTAGGGTTTTCTTTATTGTGGAATGAAGATAACGTTTTAAAAAGATAATTGTAGATAAAGTTTGAACAAAGTTGTATGTGTATGTTGGAAAGATGGATGGAAGCATGCTAAAGATAGAGGAGGTGTGGCGACATCGAGTCAGTTTCATGATTTGAAGTCTAACAAAAATAAACTTTAAGGATGTGAAACATACATGGAAATGATTAAAATCATTAGATATTATGTTGTCACCAAATTGAGTGGAAAGTAGATTTATATGAGATCGAGTGAGAGAAATGTAGGATTGTTATGGATAACAAGTTAAATTAGCTTTTGAGGCTACAGTTAATAATTGATTTGTCGTGATAGTAAATTTTTTTAGAGAATTTACGATTGATATGTACTTGAATAATGAAGATATTCTCTCTATCTTTCGACTTGCAACTCATTTTAGATGATAAGAGCCTTTGGTGATCGTATTTATAGAGTCTAGAGGGAAATAATTTTCTTTTACTTATTTTACATATTTATGTTCGTATAATGTTATATATAGATAAAAATAATTTTTTTATTGACATTAAACGATCTTAGGAGGTTTCTTATAATCATCAGAATTACAATATACCTTCAAAAAACACGTTGATTATTTTTTTTCTATGATGTGTCAACAAATGCTTTAATGTGACATGATATGGCTTCTCAATGACTAGTGACTATTGATGTAGAATCAGATAATGATTTTCTCAAAATAAATTAAGTGTTACATATATTTTTATTTTCTACGATTGTAATTAATTAATTTGTGACCTAAACATGATAATAACAGCCACGACTAATTAGTTATCTTATTACATTTTATGGAAGATGAATAGTAATTTACAATCTTCAAAAGCACGCAAACGTACAACATGAAATGCATAAATGGCACGTCTGGCCCCTTGCTATTTATGTTTGTATATATTTTTAAAAATTTTCAATTTTCAATTTAACCATTTATATTATGATATACAACTTTAACCCATTTAGTTTTCTATTAATTTGATTTTTCTTTTATAGATTTCGTTTATTAACTTTTTTTGTAAAAAAATAAATACACCATTGTCTGTAATTCTTCTCCTTAACGTGCTGGTATAAATTTTGTTAGAAATAAAGTTGTATTCAAAATAAAGTTTTATTAGTCGTGGCTATATCTAATGTCGTTAACGTATTGACATCGTGGAGAACAAAATTGACATTGACCAAAGAACATCAGTGCCTCTATTGTTATTATTGGAACTTGTACTAGTATCCGTTCTTATGATTTTCAATCGACGCAAAACTCAATTTTTCGGGTTACATCATACAGAGTACCGATATCGTAATGAAATGTGTTGTTTTCAGAATAATTTTTTTTTTGGTGTCCTATATTGGTATTATCAAAACCGCTATCAATTTTTTTATGGTTTTCAATCGATGTAACAAATTTAGCATTTTTATTTCAAATATAATGGTTTATAAAATTCTATGTATACTTATTTCTATCTTCATTTCAATATAAATCTTATTGAAAAGTTAACAACCTCAACACTGAGGCAACGTATGAATTTAAATTTTTGTTACAATATACCATCGTATTTTAGTTTTCTTTTGATGCTTTTTTTATTCTTGTTTTTCATTTAAAATTTTTACTTAAACAATTTGAGGTTTTTTGGCATTTTCTTTATTTTCTTGTTTTCTTTATTATTTTTTATGTTATCTCTTCATTCATAAGTATCATCGTGTGTAAAATCAAATGTGAATTAAGTGTAAATCAATTATGATTATGTTATTAGGATTGTTTTTTAAAATAAATACAAAAGTTAGGACTATTATTATTATATAAATTACTAATATGAATTATTATCAACCAATGAGTTATATTTTGTATATTAAAATCCAAATTACCATAAAAAATAATCTTTTTTTTTTTTTTTATCAAAGTCCGGATCCTCTTTGTTGATTGCTGAATAAAGCGTCTTCGGAGTAAGATGTCCATGTTTTCTCTAATGCATCCTCTTCTAGATCTGTTCATAATTTTGATTTATTTTTTTAATCTATGACATCTCTTTCTCATATTCTTGGTTTTCTTATGTGGGTAGCACAAATTAGTCACTTGAATAAAATTGGTAATGTTAGGTTAAGGGCAGTCTTCAAAGTTGATTGCTTTTGTGTTAATTTAAATCATTGTATGACGTTTATTGAATATGTTGTGACAACAGGAATTACCTTAAGTGATTGTATTGAGGTATTTGGTGTTAAAATTATGGATTATATGATTGGTAGCGACAATTGAATCGGTTCATGTTGTGACAGTTATTGTCATAGCGGTTATCGTTTTTTGTGTTTGTTTGCAAGGCTATTGGTAGGGTTTTTTTTTTTTTTTTTTTTTTTTTTTTTTTTTCTTCGAGATAATGATTCCATTATGATATATTGATATAGTAGCATATTTATAGGGTAAAAATTAAAAAAAAAATTATACGTAATGGTAAAACTAGAGATGGGCAAACCGGGTTTTGGGTCGTACCCGGGCCCGGGTACAAACCGGGTTGGGCCCAACCGGGTTTTTTTGTACCCGGTTATTGGTGAACCCAGGTACGAACCCGGGTCGGGTTCACCATCATAAAAACCCTACCCGGTATACCCCGGGTAGGGTCGGGTCGGGTATGAAACCGGGTTCATACCGGGTTTAATTTATTTTTATTTATTTTTTTTCTTTTCTTGTGTGTGTGTCGAACACCGGGTCATATCTTCTCTTTTTCTTATCTTTTCTTTTCTTTTTTTCTTTTTTGTTTTTCTTTTTCTATACTGGGTTCAAATCTTGGGCAGAAAAAGTTACACTTATAATATACAAATATTAAATACTTTTTATATAAAATATTTGAATGACAAAGAAATTTAAAAAGAACATGAAAGACATATAATATTAAAACAACTTAAGAATACATAAATGAATCAATAAAAAATAACAATATCGTCTAATTTTATTTTCTACGAGATGCTTGATCAAATGCTAATTCTTCATCGGATATGCCAGAAGATACTCTTTCTTCTACCTCTTCATCATGTACTTTAGCTTCGAGTGTAATTTCGTCTTCGAGGCTTGTTTGGTCTTGTATACGATCCATTGCGTCTAAGTGATCCTTTAAACAAATGCACATCTCCACTGCTTCCGGAGTTAGTTTTGTTCTCCGTAATGATATTACCTTGCCACTAAGAGAAAAAGCAGATTCCGAAGCTACCGTAGAAGCTTGGACGCTTAGTAAATCAAGGGCCGTAGCAGAAAGAATCGGAAATTGAGATGAATTGGGATGTCCAATGCAATCATACGTTTCATCAGTTGCCATGAATTGGGATCCACCCAATGAGCGGTGACGCAAAGGTACGATTCGGGTAAACCGCGTGGAGCCGACCAAACGTCACTAGTTAAGTTTACACCGGTATTTAAATTTTCAAATAATACAATTAAATCATTTTTGCTTGTTTCCATAATTTTAAACAATAACGTCTAAGTGTAGTACGACTTACGTGGGTGTAACGAGGTTGAAGCGTCTCTCGAATTAAGTTGGTCAACCGAGGATTGTCGAAGTGACTAAAAGGCAAAGCTTCTTGAATCACGAACTTCGCCATTCAATCTCGAACCGTATTAATATCGTAATTAAAGATTCCACCGTCTCCACCTAATTGTGTTTGTTGCGAATCTGGATTACTTTTCAACGAGTTACAAAACTTCTTGCTAATGTGTTTGCTTAAAGTCGTGTTAGAATCTTTAGCAAGCAAAGCTCCACAAAACTTGCAACGAGCCTTTACAGACCCGTCACTCAACTCAACCATATCCCAATTGCACCAAACATCCATGTTACGATTGTGTGCAAGAACACGAATGACGGTTGGAGAGTTTGACGAACCTTGACCAATGGAAGATTGTGATTGAGCCATATCAAGATTGAAGAGAGTGAAAGTGTAAAACGAGAGAGTGAAAGTGTAAAACGAGATTAAACAAGAGTATTTTTTGCGTTTTTTGCTTATGTTTTTGCGTTTGAGACTTGGGTACTAAACCATATCAACCCACACATATTTATACTAACTTATAAGGCTAAAAGAGACAAAAAAAACGGTAACAAATCGGGGCTAACGGCTAGAATTCCAAAAAAAAAAAAAAAAAAGGTCAAAACCGGGTCCAACCCTACGGTTTTTTTCGGGTCCAAACCGGGTACACCCTATACCGGGTCGGGTCCGTACCCGGGTATTTTGCCCACCTCTAGGTAAAACAATGTTTCAGTGGGCTGGCCCAAAGAAATCCTCGAGTCCACTCCGAGCACCCTAAGTTAGTTTTTAAAAGTTTTTTTATTTTATTTTATTTTATTTTATGATTATCACAATCATGCCTTTTAGTTTTATCTATTTATTTATTACCTTGATATTGAGGTTCAAATGCTACAACGTTAAATTTGAGAGCAGTTTACAAACAAAAATATATTTTAAAAACCAACTTTTAACAAGAAATAAAAATCAAACAAGACAAAAGATTAACTAAAAACAAACGAGATCTCGTAAAAGTTAAAATCTTGTTACAAACAAAAAGATCAATAAGAAAAAATTTACAAATGACAAGCGTCGCATAGGCATACACTAAAAGATAAGCACTATCACATGTCATGTAGTCATCAATGAATACACTAAGTATAATGAGTAATGTATGTAATGTAATTATTAATGCATACCTTATACTAGAAATACACTTATATTGTAATCATCGGTACATAAGCTAAAATATAATCGGTAATAAATGTAGTGTAATCACAAGTTCATATACTAAAGTATAATTAGTAACAAAGATAAAGTGCTCACCACCAATTTAAGAGTATAATATCTTAATTTATAATATTTAACACCAGGTTTCAATCCAACATTTGATTTAGGCTCTCTTTTGGTGGCATAAATATCTCCCTAACAACTTATGGATAAGAAATTCTTACAAGAACTACTCAACATGACTTAGACGTTTATGATTATTAAATTAATTTCATCTTAACCCTAAGTCTTAGGGTTGTAGAATGCATTTTTATTCTCTTTTATTTCTTATTCTAAATGACGAACAACGAAAAAAGAGACTATTCATATTTAATTATACTTCTAGTCTTCTTTATTCTTTCTTGCTTTAATAACTAGAAAAAAAAATCATGTGTTGAAGTATAATTAGTAACACAATGCACGATAATTATTATCACATACACTAAATTAAGGATTCATATGTTGTATAATCACATAAGTGTATACTAAAGTGTCGTCAGTAAAATATATCATGTAATCATAATGCATACAATATGTTCTTAATGTTTCATTTCTTTCACGAAAAAAGCCATAGAGTGAGTTTCCTATATTATGTGCGAGGTTTGGTCTTGATGTAATATCCTAGTAAGATGTAATATAAGGAATACTTAATTATAGAACCGTTTAATTCAGAATCAATTTTAAATAGAGTGTGAGAACCACATAACACATGTAAATGTTGCTTTAATGAGATTTATAAAGGTGGTGTAACCAATAAATCGTCTCACTTTCTCTATGCCACCAAATCTGAAATAGACCATCTTCAAGTGTATATATAGTGCACTAATTCTTTACTTAAATTGATTCTAAATTGAAGATTTCATAAGTATTATGTTTACAATAAAAATTCTAACCTTTTGAAGGTTTTAAACTTTATATTATCTTAGAAAGACAATAAAAATTCTAAACTTTTGAAGGTTTTAAAACTTTATATTATCTTAGAAAGACAAACATTACTGACTTGCAATGGTGGCATACCATCACATTAACCGTCATATACGCATATATACCATCACCTTTTCTTCTCTGTATGTTTGTAGAGGTGTTCATAGTTCGATTTAAAACCTTAAAACCACCCAAACGGATGATCAACTTGACTTCGTGATCATATTATTCTTAATTTTCGATCGGTCGGTTTTGAAAATTGCAAACCATAATGAACAATTCGAGTTAAAACCAGTCGTACAACATCGAAGCGGATCGTAAGTCTAATATATATTCTATATTTGATTTTATATTAGTTATAGCTAATGAATTATTTTTATGCATATGTGTAACCGTTAGAAATGATAAAATGATAATTAAAAAATATGTGTTGACAGTTTGAAATGGTGAAACTAAAGAATAATTTTTGATATATTTCATGTCTTATTTTACACATCAACATAAAGGTCTATTGAGCATACCGTAAAACCAAACCAAAACTAAACATCTAGTAATAGCTTAGTTTGGTTCGGTTATAAACTTCAACCATTTCAATTACGGTTTTTTGGAGGTGTTTGGGATTACTTATCAAAATAACTTATTGACTTGTTAACTTTTAAAAAGTTAAAAAGTCATTTTATAATGTTTGATAATGTGATGGTTGTGAGGAAAATAAGTTAATAAATCAGTCCATACTAACTTATTAACTTATTAAAAAAATTAATAAATTAATAAACAGTTTGAGAAGCAATCCCAAACACCCCTTTGTAATCATTATCAAAAACTATTACTAACAATTTGACACTCAGTTTGACCGAACCCGTCAAACTAGTCCGTGAATACCCACTATCACGTTGACTACCCTACACTTCCGTATATCATGTTCACGACCCTCTAAGACCGTATATCATCAAATCAAATCACATTCCGAGAAACTTTTAAGTAAAATAGAGGGTGTATGTATAACCACTACTAAAATTAAAACCACCATGTAAGTGTCATATCATCATAATATTTTTACCACTTAGAAAAGTTATATAATTTCATAACTACTGAAAACACTTTTTGTCATTACAACTATCTAATTCATATGTTACAAAAATAAGCACATGTGTAAAACTATTTGGCTATTACATGACATAACCACAAAAAGAATTGCATACACCACATAGTGGTTTGTTAAGACTAGCATTTGAATCCAACACATATAGGAATAGTTCTTACAATATCTTTTTTAGCCTTACAATGATCTCGAAGACGGTCTTCGTCGACCGTTCCAAACCCCGTAAGGTTCACCCCGAACGCTTCCATTCGACGTATGTCTTGTGGTATCGGTGACTGCCACAGCCCGTCCCACCATCCGGGAGGAAGAACCGGGGTGAGTGCACACTGGTTCGGCTGGCTGTGACAGCTTAACGGGCCTGCAAATCGGTTCCAAACGTGACCCCACCCGACTTGATTCTGTAACCCTTCGCGCAAAAGATTGTTTTGAAAACTGCTGATGAATGAGAAATTCACAGGATGGCCATGATCTTCATCTGAAATGTACACGAAACACGTTAATATTTTGAAAAACTCGAGAGACAGAAAGAAAAAAATGTTTGTTGGTCAACCCAAACGCGACCCGTTTTGAACCGTCCTCAAAATTACTGATCTATGAAGATTGTATGATTTCAAGAAACGTTGGCGGACTTGATTACCAAGTTGATAACTTGCGGCTAGTGCTGCGATAAGTTGTGCATAGGTGGTCCCTACACGTCTGTGGGCCCCTGTAATGACAGCGTGTGTTGCCCGCGAGGCTAAAAAAAAGTCAACAAAAGCAACCCACCGAGGCGCAGGCCCCCAGTCTTTCGCTCTAAACCCGACATTTGCAGCTGCAGCCATGCTGCCACCCGAAATGTTTCCTTTAAACTTCTTGTACTCAAAATGAAGAACCTAATCATACATCATTCAATATTTATAATGAAAAACAAACTAAACATCAAAGAATTGAGGGCTTTGAATTTATATAGCTGAATGATAAAAATGTACCTCCGTAAACTCATGAAGTTTTGGCATGAGGTCGTTAACGAGGGATGGTGTGTCCGAAATCAATACAACACGGGGTTGATAGATTCCTGCAATGGTGGTTTTGATGCAATTCAAAACCGCATTGACGGCCCTAACAGACCTATACGCATGAAGAATAAAACCGTTACACAACATAAAGACTGAATCCACATTTCGGTGAACCACTCGTCATTATCAATATTACTCACTTGAATTCAAGAAAATGAACAAGATTGACTCAAAAATGTATATGGTGAAAGTTTATCCCAATGTGTCAATTGGGTCGGGTCAAAACGGGGTGGTTTGACCTCAAAAATGTATATTGAACAATGTAATACTGTGAATTGAAATCAATCATTATCATCACTATCATTATCATTATCATTGTTATTGTTATTAACAAGATTCTAAAGCGTGTAAATTATTCAAGTACCTATTCATGAGCATGCGCATATGCACCGCAAGATGAGGATCACGACCTCCATTAATAACCCAATCAACGATTTTTTGAACATCCGATGATGGTGATATTATCACTCTTAGCAACTCGCCAATTACATTCGGTCTAGAACGAAGAACTTCAGTGTCGCCAAATAACACAGAAGCCGATGTCCTCATTTCAACATGTATATTCTTTAAGAAAAACTGAGCAGCCACAGCATCAGTGGTACCTTTAAACCTGTACCACACGTTTTAAAATCAATAAAATCATCTGTTTAAATCCAGTTATGATATAATCTGTTTATCCAAACACTAAAAACTGACAACCGCGGGTTTAAATTTAGAAATAATAAATTTTAAACGTGCATCTAAACACCTAAGTATCACGCGCAATATTTTGGCATTCAATAATAAAGATTACCATATGATCGGGTGCTTCCACTTTCTCCAGTTGCTGCAAAGAACATTTGTTTCCGAAGGCTTCTCGAAGTCATCAACTCTCATGATAAGATGTCGCCCGTACTTTCCTACACAATCATTCTTTTTCCATAAATGTTTCACTTCCCTTAAAGTAAATGTGAAATTGGCATACGTTATATAGTCCCCGAACGGATACTTGCCCCTGATAAACACGAATAGAGTGGTAAGCATCGATTTTTTCGCTTAGAAAACTATGCACTTAGAGGTGGCAATTTCAACCCATTTATGAACGGGTCAACCAGGTAAATTTAGAAAATGAATAAAATGGAAACGGGTTGAACAAAGCGGGTCCAACACACAAACTATATTCAAACTGTCATAATTCATTTTATTTCAAACTACATTGTCTTTAAGAACTAAAGAAACGAGGAAAAGTATTATGTGACCCGACCCGACCCGACCCGACCCGACCCGTTTTGACATGTTATAAAAAGGTTACATTTTTTAACTTATTTACCAACCCACACACCATTTGCCACCTCTAGGGCTTGTTATACATAAAGATTAAGAAAAAGAAAGAACCAATATGCCTCGTTTGACCAATAATCAGTGAACGATTTAGCATGATGCTAAGAGCCGCAGCTGTTAAGATCTTGTACATTTCGTTCCCGAAACCAGCCTCTGAACTTTTGCCCATTACAAAACTTTGCCTGCAGAACTGGTCTGGAGGCAGCAAACGAACCCGTGATGCTCCTGTAAAAGATTAAGTTGAATACCACATAATATTATCAATATCAATTCCAAAACATAAGCTGGAAACATATTAAGATTCTTGTTCTCAATCCTGTATGTGTAAGTGTAACTATCCGTGTTAAATGGGTCGAGCTTGCAGGTTGACTACTTGACTGGTCGATCTGGAACACGACACCAACCTGGACACGTCTGGACACAAACATGATCTGTTTAACCCAAAATTTTATTTTATTTTGTGATACATATTAGGCCTCTTAGATTAAAATTTTACAACTAAAAATACAAATGTATATAAATAATTATGTTTAAGCTATAAAACCTCATATTAACTTCTCTTTTCTCTTCAAACTTTGAACATAAAATACTCAATCAACTGAATTTAAGACCTAAAACATATTTTTGAAAAAAAATATTAAAAACAGGTTAAATAAGTCAACCAATAACACGCCAGATCCGAACACAACCCGTTTAGCTAAATGTGTTCCTGGTTCAACCCAAAACCGATCAAAACTCATTTAAACTAAACCCAAACGGCCGAACCCACTAATTTCATGTCAGGGTTTAGTCGTATTTCTTGTCATGTTAGAAATTCACATCCCTTAACCACATATATCCATTGTACATTACGAGTATCGAGCTCAAACTGATCTTGTTCTGTAGGCCATACCTTCAATAAACAATTTCAAAATATCGAATCAAGCTGAGTTTAAGTAAGCATTTCAAGCTATTCAAACCCGAATCAATCCCACCATTATCAAGATCTTCACACATCAAGATTCACTCAAATACCACAAAACACATACAACTCACATATCACAACAAACCTTCAAACACAACAAAAGAACCCAATTTCATACTATAACCAACAGATCAACATCAAGATTTCATGATTTGACTTTGACCCAAAAAGTAAAACCGAATCAAGATCAAACATTTACCTTGAATCTCGAAATGATCTCTAATCAATCTACGAACTCTCAAGCTTTCTCTCCACGAATCACCACCTCCAAACGGATCAACACCTTCATTCCCCATGTCCTCCACCGTCGCACACGTAATCACACTTTTCTCCGTCGTAGTGTTCAGATCTTGCAGCGGCGGAACGGTGGCTCCGGCGGGGAGATCGTCGCCGGAGAAGATGGTGAGAAGCAATAGCCCCAAAAGGGTGAAGATTAAACATGAAAGAATCAAACTTTTTGGTGAGATTAGTGCGGTTTGGTGTCTTCTTGATTTCATTCTTGAACAGGGGAAGTCCAAGAAATCAATGGGGTTTGCAAGAATGATTTTGGTTTATGGGTTTGTGAAATTGGAGTAAATTGTGTTGGAATCTAGTGATTTTGGAGTTAGATTTGAATGATTGTGATACCAATGGGAAAGGGTATGGTATTCGAGGTTGTCGTGTGTGTGAGTGAGTGACAGTGTGAATGGATATCGATGACGTGAGTCGGTGAGTGTGTTTTTGTGTTAATGGGCCGGCCCATAAAGGCCCATAACAATATCGGCTTTTGCCGAGACTTAGCGGTTAGACTACGTGTAATAGTTTATTTTGTTAAAATGCAACATAAACAAATTATTTTAAATCAAATGTAACGGGTTTAAATCACTTTTTAGTTAAAAGTGAGAAAAAATAAATCATTAATATTTTATAACGTCCGTTAAGAGTTTGGCTATAAATAAGTTGAAGCCTCCCTTTAAATAGGACGTAGTAGTTTTAACATCCCAATTGTGTCCACATCAGCAACTTTGGAACCTTCTATGGGCACCACTACGTCTAGTCTTAGCAGCTTGATTTACGATTTGATTGTTCTTTTTTAGGCATCATCTTGCTTCTTCATCGTCTGGGGATCTTTTGATATCGATATTGACATGACCAATGCACGGCATAATTATGTTAGAAAACTTTTATATGGTCCATAATTAAATCATGCATCAGTCGTTCTTCTATTATGTATAGTTCAACTATTTTTAGTAGTTGAGTTTTATGAATGATCGACTCATGATTTGGCCGTGCATTGGTCATGTTCTATTTGTCAATCAAGTTTTCTTCTCAATATGTTATATATTCTTGTTAAATGATTACGTCCTCTTATAGTTATCATCCCCTATGTTGGTGTTATAGTTTGTAAAATGCCTAGATGTCTCTTTTGGGAGTGGTAAATTGTCGTTAGACGTTTTATTTGGTTATGAATTGTTTTTCGCTTTATGCTTTAAATGAACCAAGCCGAATTGGAAACATGTCTTACTAGACCAAATTCAACATACTAAACCACCTAAAACCGAATTCACGATTCGGATTCAGTTGAATTCGGGTAACCAAACTAAAGATTTTGTGAAACTGATAACCGAACCTAAAACTGAAATCATAGTTCGGATACGGTTAGGAATTGAACCGAAATCAAATTCACAATTATGTTTGATTTTTCGGTTACAATACGTTTAGCTTTTCGATTGTATTTTTTTTTTTTTTTTTGCTTTTTAGAACGCCACAAATCTCTTTGAATCGTGTACTTAATCACTTCTAGTTAGAGGATTGGATGGTACTCCGACTCTTTAATTAGGTAATCTAAGACTATGTGTAGTGATTTTGGTTGATCTTCTAGTTAAAGTGATATGTAGTGCCAAATAGGAAGAAAAACTTTAACTAAAGCCCTGTTTGAATAAAGTGTAGTGGTTTTGGTTAAGCTTAATCATTAACTTAATCCTTATTAGGGGCTGCTTGTTTTAGCCTCTTAATGGTTCAGATGTCTGAATGGTTCAGCACTTAATGGTTCAGACTGTTTGTTTCGCGAGCAAATGTTTGAATGATTCAGACATTTGCCTCTGAATGGTTAAGCATTATACTAAGTAGGTGTTTGGGAGTGCTTTTTTTACCAACTTTTAACTTTTTAACTTTTAAAAAGTTAAAAATTCATTTTATAGTGTTTGGCAATGTAATGATTGTGAGGGAAATAAGTTAATAAGTCAGTCCATACTAACTTATTAACTTATTGAAAAAATTAATAAGTCAATAAGTTGTTTTGAGAAGCAATCCCAAACACCCCTTAATACTGAATGGTTAAGACCATTTATCTGAATTGGTCAGACATTTGTTTTTAAATAGTTAAGCCATATACTAGCTCTTAATTGTTCAGACCTCTTAATGGTTCAACACTTAATGGTTCAGACCTTTTATTGGTTTAACACTTAATCATTTAGAAATTGCCAAACAACCCCTTAGTCAAATTCATAAAGGTGCTTATTTTTCATGCCCTTAAGAGTTTGACGATGAATTGAACCCTCTCTAAACTAGAAGTAGTGACTTTAGCGTCATATTAATTTTCATATCATTGAAGCCCTTATTTTTTGTCGACTACACCGAGAAAACAAAAATACATATGATTTTCTATTAAAATAAAAATACCAGAAAAACATATATAAAATCATACTAAATACCATGTTTATATAGTCAGGAACCATCAATGTCTAACATAAAGAGTCAGTCTTCTTTAAATAGTTACTAAATTGGTAGTTATAACTGTTTGTAATCATTTAGTTACATTAGTAATAACTAATGATACTTATCCTAAGCGGTTAAGATAAGGTATTCAAAAAATAAAAAAATAAGGAGGTCTTAGGTTTAAGTCTCGCTCTGAGCAAAATGCTCAGGGTTAAGGCAAGGGGTTTTTTCAGTTGTGAGTTTTCACCTAAGAGGGTTGGGGTGCGATTTCGGCTGAGAAATAGATAGATGGACCCGATTAAGATAACACTTATCATTCGAAGCAGAGTCATACATTTGTCGTACAAAAAAACTTATATCAGTAATAACTTTTGTTAGCAGAAGCCGTCATTAATGGTATATTAGTAGTAACTGATGACCAATTACGGCTAATCAAAAGGTGCTTATTTTTCATGCCCTTAAGAGTTTGACGATGAATTGAACCCTCTCTAAACTAGAAGTAGTGACTTTAGCGTCGTATTAATTTTCATATCATTGAAGCCCTTATTTTTTGTCGACTACACCGAGAAAACAAAAATACATATGATTTTCTATTAAAATAAAAATACCAGAAAAAACATATATAAAATCATACTAAATACCATGTTTATATAGTCAGGAACCATCAATGTCTAACATAAAGAGTCAGTCTTCTTTAAATAGTTACTAAATTGGTAGTTATAACTGTTTGTAATCATTTAGTTACATTAGTAATAACTAATGATACTTATCCTAAGCGGTTAAGATAAGGTATTCAAAAAATAAAAAAATAAGGAGGTCTTAGGTTTAAGTCTCGCTCTGAGCAAAATGCTCAGGGTTAAGGCAAGGGGTTTTTTCAGTTGTGAGTTTTCACCTAAGAGGGTTGGGGTGCGATTTCGGCTGAGAAATAGATAGATGGACCCGATTAAGATAACACTTATCATTCGAAGCAGAGTCATACATTTGTCGTACAAAAAAACTTATATCAGTAATAACTTTTGTTAGCAGAAGCCGTCATTAATGGTATATTAGTAGTAACTGATGACCAATTATGGCTAATCACACTTTCCACTGATGACACATATTGCTATTGATATTAGTTACCGTTAATGATCTACAGTGACTATAGATAATTAGTTCCTACAAACAGTCAATTTTCATGCAATTTTTCATCAACTGTGTAAATCTAAAACAATTTCTAGTCGGTGAGACTTTGTGCTCCTAGGACGATAGGACCCAACCCGGGGCGCTACCCCTAAACCCGACCTGGGGATGCAACCCTTTTGGTATGTTGGAGCATGAAATAAGAAAATTTTTAGGGGAGCATGTACTACAGATTTTAATCTTGTGTATGAAAAGACAAATACTTAACCAATTCATTAGTGATTCGTGACTAGGGATGGATATATATAAAAATTTTGTTTTTTAAGATTTTTACCCATCCATTGTGATAATATTTCTAATAACTAGACTAAAGACCCGTGCAATACATGAGTTCAATTATTAAAAATTACTTTTGATTAAAAAGGTTCGTAAGTCATAATCTTATTGTTAATACTTTGTATATCGATTTTTATGTTTAATTTTTTGAAATCATCTATATCTAATATTTGTAGTTTTTCTCTATCATTTCTTATAAGTCTAAATAGTATATAATATGAAATGAAATGAACTTATAAATTAAAAATTTAGGTAATAAACAAATTATATTGAACATGAGAACATCCATAAACATTCAAATTAGTATTCAAAATTTGATATTCTGTTTGTAATTTTACCATCATTGTCTAATATTAATAATTTTAATTCATGTCTACTTGTTACTTGAGATAATGGAACATAAAGCTTGAATCGGTGCCATGGATCAAAAATGCAATGATTACACAAAAGTTTGTACTATCTTTGTAATTTTTAAAGTTTGGGGATCAAACATACAATTTGATTAAACCACATAGACCATTTATGTAGTTTTCTCTTTTTGTTGACCAAAAACATAAATAAGTTTCATGCTTATATCAATTAAAACTAAATCAAAGTTTTATGCTTTCATAAGTCAAATTGATGTAAAAAACCTAAATACTAAAGTTTATCTTGAAATCGAAATCGAAATCGAAATCCTTTAATCATGGGGACCACTGCTACTGTTGCAATCGAGATTTGTATATATGAGCATTGAATTAAGACTTTGTAGAATAGTTGTTGTGATTTAAAACTTGAAGTATGAATGATATTAAATAGATCAATAAAGACGTATAAGGATCGGTGAGTTGAACTTGAAACATAAAGTGATTTGAGGTAAATTGAAACCATGATATGCTTGTAGATTGAAAAGGATATGAAATGGTTCATCTTTCCATTTGAAAATCGATATCAGGATTTGGGGAAATCTAACCCTGAATTGATTATTTGACACCCTTGATTTGATGAAATATTTAAAATTATTTTGAAATAGAAGACACGTATGGAGTTTCTTCTCATTTGCTTAGGACGAGGGAATTAGAAAACCTTTAATTACTTGTTTGAATAAGTAAGAATCCAACACGTTTCAATTCATAATTTTAGTATAATACAACCTATAAAAACCATTATATTATCTGTTTGTTAGGGATAGACTCAATTTGTTTTTGGGTGGGAAAAACAGACAACTATAACTTACAATCTATTTCAGGGTTTATTTTGAAACTATCACAAATATCATTTGTAATGAGTTTTTTTTAAAGTAGGGTTGGTAGAAAAATAATTTAACAAAATGAGTGTTTTTAAAAATATTTACCAAAATGGTTTTTTAGTAGAAAGTTATTTTTTCTTGCGGTATTTAGAAGCCAAATGATTCCATTCCTCAGGGTTAAAAAAAAACTTTTCCACCTTGTGGTATTTAGAAGCTAAATGATTCTCTATGATTTAAAATCGTCCAATAGGCATTGGAATTGTGGCGGATAAATTTTTTTGAACGGTCATTATATTAGAAGCTAGCAAGATACTAGAAGAAAATTTCAAGAATTTAAACAGAAAAATTACACCACGAAGACCATTACCGAATAACACCTTCCTCCTATTTATAATCCAAAGAAAAGACAATATCTTTATATCACCTAGAACATCACCCGGAAACTTTTTTTCCCTTCAAATACCCGATTATTTCTTGTTTTTCATAAGCATCATAATGTAGACAAGAAAATTGTATAAAGGAGGTCCGAATTGAGGCTGATAAGTAATAGTGTCACTTTGGTTAAAAACCAAGAGATGCTTCTAGGAGTTTACGTCCCTATAGTCAAGAAGCCAACGTTATCCAATTTCGACCAAGAATACATGAGGCGTCACCCAAGCCCTGATATTTCTTTTTTTCATGTCTAGCGTCTTTTAAAACCAAAAGTGTGACAAAATCATTGTTCAAAGCTACACATAATATACTAACAGTAACTATAGCTACCAAAATTTCACTTCTAATCATCTCATGATGTACATGTCTATCCCCCTACTAACTGAAAACTACTTTTAAGCCCTTCATGTTTACTCATTTTGGACCCTTAACTTTGCCATCACAAAATATGATACATTAAAAGAGTCACTTGTATAACCGGACCTATTGCTACGTGGAAGAATCGATTATCATTGGTTGAGCAGACGACCGAGGAAACAGATAGATGATAACGAAACGTGTTGGCATACTGAAACGAGATAGTGTGACCATTCACTAACGGTTTCCCGTTATTGACAAGGCAGTCGTCATAACGAAGGCGTTTAAAGAGGCGTGGGTTGATGAGGCGAGCGGAGCTAAACCAACCGCAGCTGAGGTGGATGCCGGAGATGTCACAGCCGGTGGTGCAAACGTTCATGATCTCGACGGTGTAGGTGGGGATGCCACTGGGTAGGGGGTCTGTGGGACCCTGGTTGATGACAATGTCGGAGGTGGAACATTTGTCCCCCCAAATTCGGTTTGGTTGCACTTCTTGCGCTGCACAAAGTAAATACAGGCAACATAAGAGAGAGAGAGAATGAGCCTTTTATTGCTTTTCTTTACACCAAAAAGGCAAAATTAGTGAAAAGTCAACATTTTGCTTTGCAGTTTGAACAAAATGTTATGGTTTGCTGCTTTTGTCCATAGGCTATTTTAATGGGCTTTGTATCATACAGTCATAGTGTCATTCGCCTTTCTTTAGGGAAAATTTATAAATAATCATACTAAGAACTAAGAAGTACTTGAAGAAAGATAATAAAATGGTTTATGTTTTTTATATCCATGTTTTTTTGTTTAGTGCTCTTGTAAACTTAGTTTTGAGAAACAGTACAATTTTTTTTTTTTTTAAATTTACAATGATTAACTTAAATCCATAATTTAGTAAAAGTTTAACTAAAACAATGTAAAGAGATAAATAGTCAGAGGGACAAATTTAACTATTGGGGTAAGGGGTATAATTGTTACAATCATTTTCCTTAAGAAAAATATGAGTTTAGCATCCAAGTTATATTCGGTAGAGAAAATGCAAAATAACCAGTCAATATGTTCTAGCCTCATAAGTAGATAGTAATTTTAAAGATGAATTTTCTAAAAAGAGCATAGCTTATTTTGAACCTAAAACAAAAAATATTTTTTTTCTTTAAACTAGAAACTTTTAATTATTTTTGTTGTCTCAAGAAAAAAAAAAACAATAAACATAACGTGAGCAAACTTTTTAGAAATCAACAAATGTATTAAGAGCTTTTTCTAACTTAAAACAATAAAATATAACGTGAGCAAACTTTTAATTATGCAACTTTTCTTTTCTTTTTCTTTCTAAAAGAAAGAAAATATTACTGATTGATCTAGTCCTAAAAAAAGGTCTAAGATTCATTAGCTTTTGCATTAAATGTTCTCATAAATTGACCAACTATATCATTAAATAGTGATAAACTACACTGTTATTGTTATTTAATTCTAGTACATCATTATTTAATTTCAGTACATTGTCAACAGTTAATAAAATTAGTTACAAGAATTATATATGAAATAAAAGATGTTTGATTCGATTGTTACCAAGATGTGTAAAGTTCAGATGTGTTAAATTACTGCTTGTGGGTTCAAATTTGTATGATTTACAAAAAATAATAGAATTAATTTTCGTTCAAATAAATTATATGAAATGAAAGTACCAAAGAAACATGGTGTATTAAGTTGGTGTGTAAGGTTCAAACTTTAACATTAGCAATTAATTACTGACTTAATGTACAAACCACTAACTTAGCCGTTAAAAAAAAAAAAAAAAAACTACGAACAGAAAGACAATCATATTTTTTATCACTGTGGTACAATATTAATATTTTCAAATCAATCAGAAAATGATGATTAAGCAAAGGTTTTTTTTTTTTTTGAACGGCAAACGTACGAGCCTGCTTCGGAGGATAGGTGTTATCTTAATCGGGCCAACCTATCCGTTTTCCAGCCAGAACCGCATCCCCAACCCCCTCAGGAGGAAACTTATTGTTGAAATAACCCCTTGATTTTCCTTTAAACATTTTGCTCCGAGTGAGACTTGAACCCATAACCTTTTTTTATTTACATATTATGAGTATCTTATCTTAACCAATTAGACAGATGATTGCTATGATTAATCAAAGGTAACTGTGCTTTTAAAATTTCCAATAAACGAGGTATAGATGCTTGGCTAGCTAACATGCGCGGGATACTAATGATACCTTTCACCGAAATATGCATATTTTCGATTATAATGCAAATCCCAAAAATGGTTTCATGAAAGACTCCCATGTTACATCTATTTTTCATCTAAAATATTAATGTTAGTTTGGTTCTCCGAGGAACAGAGTTACATTAAATGTTTATGGCCACGTAAAATCACAACCTAAAATGATCAAGTTAAGATTTGTTTCTCTTCTTTCACGAAAATGGTTATTTTGACAAAGTTTTTATTTCAAGTAAATAGTTATTTTTTATCAACTTTTTAAAAGTTATTAATTGGTGAAGGATTAAATGGTCACATCCTCACTCAAAAGCAAGATACAAAGACATTATTAGGTTTAGATGATAAAATTTTTCGCACACGCTCCTATAGCCTACTGTATTAGTAACGTCCTAAAAAATATGATACTACAAGCTCTAGTTGATAAAATGAAAAGAATTATCGTTAAAAAAGTCAAAATCTCAGTTTATTATACAAGATTGTCAGGTGATTTTTGAATTTTATGATCAAACAATATAATTATTTATGTTAAGGCCAAAACACATCCTTTACATAGATAGTCATCTCTATCGTCAACATTTTAAAAACACTTTAGTTAAAGATGCTAACCAGACGTAAACTTATTTTTTAGGGATCCAAGTTACATACACAAGTTGCATTGAAATTATTGTTAGATTACAGTTTACTTAATGTAAACAGACATTTATAATGTGCACGTGGTATTCATATCCATGCTTTTTATGATAAAAAATGCTGATGTTTACATATATGTTGAGTATAATGACATCTTTTGGTCTGTTTATAACTTTTATAATCATTTCTAACGATGAAATAATTAACATTTATAAAAAATAGTCAAATTTATTTTAGAAAAATGGTTGTTTGAAGTCAATTGTTAATAAAGAAACTACAAATGGTTTGCATGGGGGTGGTTATTAAATGGGGGACCGGAGGGTGCTAAAAAACCAGCATGTAAAGAATTAACCAGTGGAATGAAACATACGTGCACCACCACCCCATCAATACGGCAAAAACCGTACCTCACCACCAACATATCTGAGTAACGAGGCTCTGTGCCATTGCACCAGTGCGTGCAGTGCAGTGTTGCAGCGCTTAACCACATTAACACATACATCACCGGAGAAGACCGACACATCGTCGATCCACCCACAGATACCCAATTCTAATTCAGATACATTACTAATTTATCACCATTATTAATTGTTGTTGTAGTTATTAATTTTTTATTATTGTTAATTGATAATGATGGTTGATTGGGATATTGGATGATGAAATTAACGAATCTAGAGGTAGGGTTTTGATGAGATTACCTTGCTCTGGAAGAAGCTTTCGATGCAGCAGACCAGTGTTTCTCGTGCTGTTGTAAGTTGTACTCTTTGCAACAACAAGTGTACTCATCAGCTCCGGTGATCTACCACTGAATGGCAACGTACCTGATGAGATCATGAGATGAAATTAACATTAACAAATCGGTTGATCAATAAATGAAGTGTAAATAGATTCCTAATTGTTCGTTCAATGAAGAAGACAAAATTATGACCGACAGATTAGAAAACTGTTTCTGCAACGTAACACGATAATGGAAGCTTTAATGATGAACATGATTGAACAATGAACAATGAACATCAAAGTTGAATTTAATGGAGGATAGATGAAGATATAAAAGCAGATTTGATAACGATTTAATAACGATTTAATGTTGAGAAGATGATTACCACACCTGTAACGAACGCAACCACCACCAGCACCACCGTAACAAATGCGATTTGTGCTGTTAACGATAACGTCTTCTTCCTCAAACTCATCTGAACTTATAATTTAGCCGGAAATTGGACGTTTAGCATGTAGTAACAGATGAATCCGTCGGTTAATATGATCTCCGTTGATCGGAGCTAAACTCCGGCGACGAACTATACCGTAGATGTAATCAACGTTATACACATAGGCTGTACGATGAGATATTGAGAGCGATAATCGATCTTCGAATCTAGAGATCACCGGAGTGAAGAGATTGAAACGGCGACTGGTGCCTGTACTGCATCAACGCGAGATTGATTTAATAATATTAATTAGTACACAGTATAGGCGTAAACATCGAATCAATCACATTTCTGAGTATGAAAAAGCGAAACAAAAGTTCTACCGCCGAATCATGAAGCAGTTTTGACCACAGTGTTTACTCTTCGGTGTTTCACTTTATTCGATGGAAATAGACAGCTTGTTCAACAAGTTTTACAAGTGAATGTTTACACCAAAACAGAAGAAAACCGATAACTCCGATTACGTAACCTAATCGGAAAGTTTTTCCGACCAAATTCACTGCAATTTCCGGTAAAACCTCCGATCCGACGCTTTTTTAACAAAAAACGATTTGAATAACTCGATACAGAAATTCTCACGAGCTCAAGCGATATATATGTTGACATAAGCTGATAAAAACATTGAATCAAGGAGTGATCAGACCAAATTTACTTCAGATTCCTACAAAACCACCGATTCCGACGATTTTTTGCAAAAAACGATTTGAATAAGCTCGCTCAAGCAGTGTAATGTTGACATAAACTGATAAACACATAAAATCAAGGAGTGATCAGACCAAATTTACTCAAATTCCTACAAAACCGCCGATTCCGACGAGTTTTTGCGAAAAAACGATTTGAATAAGCTCGCTCAAGCAGTATAATGTTGACATAAACTGATAAAAACATTAAATCAAGGAGTGATCGGACCAAATATATACTGTAAATACCTATACAACCAACAATTCCGACGGATTTTTGCCAAAAAACGATTTGAATAAACTCGCTCAAGCAGTATAATGTTGACATAGACTGATAAAAGCATTAAATCAGGATTTATTGTGTAGAACATACATGAAACACCTCAATCCAATGCAACCTCATATTGGAGAGACAAAAACGGCAGAGAAGATCGTTTATGGCTAGATCGATGATACAAAAGGCTGAAACACTTTTGATAATCGAAACCGATGCAAAATTGAAAGTTAATATACCTTTGAATCTGGTGCTGAGAGAATGATCGAGAGACGATAATCAGCTCAGATAAGTGTGCATGTAAGCATAAATCTGTTGTATGTGCATCAATGTAGAGAGAGAAACTTTTTTAGAGAGAGAAAGAATTAGGGTTTCAGAAAACCTGTGGTATAGTGGACGTGAGTTTTATTCTCTGTGCATACAAGGTGAGACTTGTGTGTGAGGTGAGTTGAGGGTTAACCATGGTTAAGTTGCACGGGTGAGGTAACTGTGGTTAGTAGGAGATTATTGTCACACGGGGGGTGATATATTTAATTGATTGGTTTGTTTGAAAAGGGTGATTTGATGTTATGATAGAAAATTAGAAATGTGACAAAATAGCCATGTAGGAGGCAAATTTTGACATAAATTATTAAATTTAAATATGTTAAATAATTACTTTAAGTTAGGGTATTTGACGCTACACATAAGCAAAAAAACCAGTTCGGTCAAAAAAACCGGAACTAGTTTTTAAAAAAACCGGTTGGGCGCAAACCGGTTCTGAACCGACCCTAACCGCCGGTTTGATGCCGGTTTGGTAATTCCACCTTCAAAACCGGTTTATAAACCGGTTTGAAAAGTTAAAAACCGGTTAAACCGGTCCTAAAACCGGTTTGTTAAAAAAACGGTTTCAAACCGGTCTGAATCGGTTTGACAGGTTCGAGTATACGGTGAACAAACCCGAACCGGTTTGAAAAAAACCCGGTTTGAACCCCTCACAAAAAAACCGGTTCGGTTTTGAACCCAAACCGTTTTGGGTTAAAAACCGATTTGTACACCTCTATTTGGCGCACTCTTGGCATTATGGCAATCCCCATTGGGTATCTCGGGTTGATTGGCAATACCACAGTCTACTCCCTGTAAGTCTTATCGGGTTGTTAAATTCGGGTGGAAGGAGTCGAATGAAGCCGTTGCTTGGTATTGTTATGGAACGGTCATTAGACCGTTGAAAAAATTAAATTTATTTATTTTAAATCTATGAATACTATCATTTTATATAAATATTTTTGAACAAACTTAACTTATATTGTCTACGGAAAAAAAATAATAAAATCAAAAAAGTTAAAGTTGGTTCTAGGAAGAAAATTTCTAGAGGCGGTTCTAGTATAAATGACCCGAAAGAACAATTGGAACAACCCAATTTCAAGTACCGAACATGGTGGTTCAAATTGCATCCGACTAGTTCGTTTATATAAGACAAGAAGAACACGACTTTGATCCTTTTGCATCCCACTAACCGACCTTTTCATAACCCACGCATCAGATTGGTTCGTTTATATAAGACAAGAAGAACACGACTTTGATCCTTTTGCATCCCACTACAAAAAAACCGACCTTTTCTTTGCCCACCTGATCACGAGTCAATATTTTAGTGTTTAATTTATCTAAATGCTTGATTTTACATCCTTAATACTGTAGAAAAAGTTGACTTTGTTTATATTTTGATTCATAGGTGTTTTGGAGCTTAAAGAAGCATAATTGGAGACAAAAGAATCAAAACATAAAAGTTGAAGGACTAAAGATATAAATATCAAAACACAGAAAAAAAGAGGTTAAGAAAGAGACCCGGCGTATGATACTCTGGGTTTGGGCATATCTCCGGGCAGCGTATTGACGACGTATTTATGGGCTTATTTGACAAAAGGAACAGAAAGTTGGGCGTATGGGCGGCGTATCATATGCCGGTGGACGTATGATACGCCAGTGGCCTAATAGCATCCGGATTTTATGGATTTTCAAGTTTATTTAAACCAAATCAACCCCAATTCAATCTATAACTTCTTGGAGACGAAAAGTGATGAACTTTAAGTGATTTTTGGTGTTCCAAGGTTCCCTAAATCATCCATAAACATTCTCCAATTCAAGATCGAATGCATAATGAAGATGATGCGTGGTTAGGCTTTTCGTGATTGCTTCCGGAAGTACGATTCTTGTCAAGTGAGATATTTGGTATGTTTTGATTAGCTTTTTATAATGAACATGGAGCGATTGAATGAATTATTATGTTTTGGTTGATTTAAAATGTTTGTTTATAAATAAAGTTGTTTGCTTGATTATCAGTTTTTGGTTTTCTTGCATCGTGAGCTCATTAAAAAAAGTTGACAATTTGATATAGGTAAATTGGTAACATTATGAACGAATGAATCTTAAAAGATTGTTCATTTGTTGTCACTTTAATCAAAAGCTAAAATCTTGAAATCACGTTCTTACAAACCCTAATTTAAAAATACCAATTGCTGATCTAGCAGAATTGGAAACCCGAAAGTGATTGTTTTTTATTGTTTAAGTAAACTCATTCTAAAGTTTCTTGCTTTATGCACATTTTCTCATTAATTCATCCAAATAGGAATGTTTTTAATTAAGGTCAAAAGTTTTTGTGTTATAATTTCTATCAACTTGATTTACAGATTATCGGGTTGGGTCCGGTCGGACTCAATGAACTCTATTCCTCAATATATTCTTAAACGAACTCCAAATTCCGTTCCTTAAGTTAGGGTCGGCTCAATGGTATTGGAGGCCTAAAGCGAAACCAAAATTTGGGGCCTTCTTCTAATTATCATATACAAAACCTCTTCTTTTTTTTTCGGTCTTGGGAATAGCAATATCAATAATGTTTACATAGAATTTAGGGCCTTCTTCTAATTGATTACTTATTTCAATTGACAAACAAATAAGTAACTAAATAGCTTCAAGAATCTAATCAACATTCAGCAACTAATCTATTCAAACTAAGTTAGCAACTATTCTAATTCAAAACAACATCAAATCAAGTTAACTAACACAACAACTACTACAGAGGCTAGATTACAAACAACCACCATTCTAATTTAAACCAAGTAACATCATCAATTTAATAACTATTCTAATTCAAACCAAGTTACCAACTATTCTAATGTAAAACAACATTCAAAACAAGTTAACTAACAAAACAACAAATGATGAAACAATATTAAAACAACAACTAGTATATTAGAGACTAGAAGGTTAGAAAGTGGAAACAATTATCCCTAACAAGCAGATGGTGAATCATAAGCAACATTGAAGCACAGATGATGAATCAAGTCTTGTAAAATCCACTTAATTGGTCGACAATCAATCAAGAAGTAGACGAAAAATGGGCGAATCCTCGATCTAAGTAGATGAAGATATGCAACAGATGATGAAACAAGATTCCATATGCAGATAATGGTTGAATGGATGATCATTTGAGAACTCAAGAAGAAGATCCATATGAATAGATGATGAATCACAAAATCAAGATGAATAATGATGAATCAAGAAGCAGAGATCAGGATGATGCCATATAAGGAATCGGAGATGGAAGTCCATTGATGTTTCATTGTTTAAGAATTTCTTCTTGTTTTTCATTTGCCCTAATTAATATAGACAGAGAATGTGTCGATAATACCAAATTTCCATTGAAAAAGGCAAGCACGCAAGTCTGTTATAGAAGATGTCAAGCAAAGCAGGCCTTTAGGCCAAGTGGTATTGATTTGCATGCCCCTAATCTCGTAATCGTCGCCATTATACCCGTTTGCCATGATTGTTTCTTCGACCCTTGGTATTTCTTCCGAAAAGAATAGCTAAATGTTGAATGGTTGTTGATGAAGGCTGCACATCGATGGTCTCTGTTCTATTTTTTCCATTCTCTATTTGTATTTGGGCTTTAAGGAAATCTATTTTTTTATTTTATTTTTTAGGCTCAACAGCCCAAATCTTACCCAACATATAAATTTTTTTTTAAATTAAAGGCTCTAATTTCAGGGAGGCCCCAAGCCCTAGCTTGGCCCACACAAACTATTGGGCCGGCCCTGCCTTAAGTTTACACAAACTTTATTCCCTAATATATTGTAGTAAAATGGACATGCCGATTGAATAAAAACTACAAATTAATTCATCTAAACATGTTAAACCTTAGTGTGACTAAAGACTATAATATTAATATAGAGAAAATATATAACTCTACATTTTTCATGTTTAAATATTAGCTTAAATGCATACAATTTCTCATAAAAATACTTTTGGCCTTTGTCTACTATTCGTAGTTTTGATCTTGAGGATAATAAAGGATCAAGCCATTAAAAAAACAATTCAACACTTTTAAAAACCTTTTAACCTTCTATTTGGTTTTGTTTTTATGCACAACTTAAATATAGCTCTAAATCATAGTCGACTTTAGGATGTAAATGAGCCAACGGGATCGAGCTCGAGGGAATTTATTAAAAGAGCCACAATAGAAGTTTGAGCTCGTTTCAGTTTGACTCGATTAATTTTTTTCGGGCTGGTCCTCGAGTACGCATGAGCAGCCTTGACTCATTTACACTCCCTATTTGACATCTTAAACACCTAGTATATTTTTACAATATCAAATAGTTAAATTTGTTTTATATTATACACACTTATATCAATTTAGGATACAGTAACCCTCCTTTATTAAACCCACACACACACACAAATAAAAAAAACTAACAGATGCTTGGTTTCAAAACTTGGTCCATGGTATCTCAAATACAGTTAACCAATCCAACTACTACATCTTCTTTATTTATTCATGCAAAGTTTTTGAATGAGTTCACTCTCAAAAAGCTCATGGGTTCACCCATACATGCTAATATAAGTGTTATGCATAAAAGAAGGTTTTAATGGGTTCACTTGACCCCATAGAGATGAACGTGGTTCCGCCCTAATGGTTCCTATGACGACACTAATTCTTGAGACGGAAGCGCAAGGATCACATTTCAAGCAAGCCTTGAAATATAACAGACTTCATATATAAAAATAACAACTGAGGCCAAACTGTATATGTAACCACTTATGATGGTTGAATTGCATCTTTGCATACTGAGTTCCCAACAAATGCTCGAAAGTTGACATGCCAGCTTCGTTGTTGTTTCCCAATTATAGGTATGTAAATTAAGAAATTGTTGCATATCCATTTTATAGTAAATTGCTCGACATCTTGCATTCCCACTTTTCTAATTTTTGTCCTGACATCTTCTTCCATAACTTTGTTTATTGGTATTATAAGTACAAGAGGAGGTTTAGGATAAACTTTGATTATATCAATCCTTGACTTTTTAAAAGATTTGTTGTCTTTAAGTAAGACTGCATATTCTTTTTCTTGCTCTAGAAGATCCATCGGCTCTTCTTTCACATTACATCATACTATCAACCACCACTCATTCTTCACATGCCTCTTCAACAAACGAGGAAATTGTGTGGTAGTAATCTTCATAGCTTTATCCTCAACTTTACACATGGTGAGATGGACTCTTTTAATTCTATTTTCAGTAATAATGTGTCACGCTTGATAGTAAAGTCGTTCCCGATCTGAAAGATGATGTTGTGATAACATCTTATCGATCTCGGGCAATATCAACTCCAATTGAGCAATACTTTTTCCTTCTCAAATTGAAAATCATTTTGAATTGCATAACATTCTCTTGTTTAGGAAATTGACATTGATTCTGATCCTCGTATGTCACCTCAGAGTATTCTTGATGACAGTCGTTATAAATTCTCCCGATAACGTGAGCATTGTTCCATCTTTGGTTCATAAATGTTGCAATCCAAATCTTGTCCAAAGTTATAGTTCTTATCTGATTGATAATATTCTTTATAGTATGGTGAAGATGCTTCGTAGTACGGATAAGATGATGGTACATCATCATAATAGACATCCAATAAATATAATTTTTTTCTCGTATCTTCACACTTTTGCAAGTACTTAGGGCAATGATCTCGTGTGTGAACTGTACTTCCGCAACCAGTACATGAATAATAAACTTGGTTCATAGTTAGTTTTAACTACTTGAGAGTAACCTGCAAAACATAAAACACCTAGCGTAACACTGCACAAAACAAAACAAAAGAAAGAAAATAAAACTAAAAAAAATTAAAAAAAAAAATAACACTTTGCGCACTAATTCCCCGGCAACAGCGGCATTTTGATCTGGTTTGTCGAGACTCGATAAAAAACAAGTTAATATATCATTCTTAGCTATCCGAACTGGTTTCCAATCCCTTTGCATATCACTACATACATTAATGAGTATAATTAAACTGACTCGGGGCATATTTGAGGGTGTGCATTGTTGGCAATGAAACTTTGCCCATGTTCTTGAGAGGGCTAGTACTTTTTTTTTCTTGTTTAGGTATCATAAGGATTAACTAAACCAACAAAAAAACAAACAAAGTTATTAGTAATAATATTGTAGATGGAGCTAGATGGAGCCAAGTAATTTTAATACATAACCCATTTTAACCAAATAAATTTTAACTAATAACCCATCTACCATTAACAAATATCGTAGTATTAATTAATTTTGTTAAATATATAAATATCTATGTTAATAAACATAATTTTTATCTGTCGTATAGGGCTCTGAAATCTACGAATGACACTGAATTGTTTTATTATGACCTAGTGTGATTTTATGTAGCCAAAACAATCTAAAAGTTAGATGATCCCAAAATAAATGTTTGTCGTGTTAGACAACTAGATCAATAGAAGCAAACAACAGTAGCATATTTGTGGGTTAACAAACCCATGAATCTTTTCTTTTTATTAAATAAAAACCACACCATAAGCTCCTAGACAACGATCCTTATTTATACTAATCAGAGGATTGATTACTAAAAAACCCTCCACTCAAATACAACTAGAATGACATACAATTCACAACCAAAACAAAAACACAGGATACCTTAAGTAAGACTATATAAAAATTTACTAAACAAAACAAACCTATTTTAGACTCTTCACTATTCTTCCCCCTAAACGTTAACATATGACCACAATTATGATTAACTTCTAACAATAACCGGCCTTAATCCTAATGTGGACTATCTTCTTGTTTAAATTATAGTTGGCTCATCATCCTCTTGAACTAAGTTGGTCTCCTCATGCTTTGGCTTTGACTTTGGGTTTTCATATGCAAAGTGTCCAAACTCTTCACATCAGTAACATTGGACCCATGACTTCTCTCGCCATCCCCGATCATTGCTTATACCGAGTCGATCTCACGACCCCTTTTTCATCCCCAACTTTAGCCTCTCCTAAGACCTCTACCATCCTGGTTACCCCATCCACGACCTTCACGACCATGTTGATGATAATCATTATCATTTCTAGGTTCATCATTACGAGTTAGCATTATATTTCCTTGTATATCTTCGACTACATTAAGGAACTTTACTCGCTCCATGTAAGCTTTAAATCGACCCATCACTTCTTAAAATGCCATATTCTCAATCTTCGAGTATTGCTTAATCGAAGAAACTATTGGCAAATTTCCTTTGTCATGGAATTTAAGAACTTTCTCACTACTATCTCATCATCAAGCGAAGACCCAAGACTTTTATGCTTTGACTGTAGCCAATTCATCAATCTCTACCTCGGTCATCTTCATCGCTTCCAACTTACTTCTAAACGTGTGCAAACGAGCCTTTTGAACCCTCTCGGCTCCCACATATTTGACACGTAATGTATCCCATATTCTTCTCATTATGATACTTCAAGCAACACATCCTCTAGTAGTGACTGATATATCAACACCTTCACCGTGTACTTTCTTATATCATCAATTTCACTTCCTGTCACAGGTTCTATGGCCTCTCGTAAACCATGTGCACCTAAGATGGTCTCCATCATAATTGACCATGCAGTGCAGTTTGTTAGTGGTTAGTTTTGGACACTCCAAAATCACATTACTTGATTCTTGGTGTGGTACAATCACTGCACCAATTGACTTTTCTCTTATCTTTTTCACTAAACTACTTGATCACTCAAGTTTGTCAACACAAATCAGTCCATATTGCCTGATTACATGCACCTTAGGTCACTTTGTCTCATGCTGACCAATTCTAGTAACAGGAATCACCTTCCTAGATTGATCAACCACTGGTCTTCAAAACTACTACACACAGCTTTTGTTCTATCTCAGACAACTTCTATCTTGTCTCCCTTGCTTGCAACTATGTTCGTGTCACACGAAAACTCTCACCTTTTATTTTTTTCACCTACTGCTTCAAACAACAACTACAAGATTCTCCTTTTTTTTCCCTTTCACCCCAAAGCTCCAGCAGCAAAAAGCAGCAAACAATTTGTTTTACAAATGACTTCTTTTCCCCAACCAATGAATAGATCAGCCTAGATTTTAGTTAGTCTTTCACAGATTGATAGACTTCTTCAACATGATATCACACCACACAACCTGAGCTGCACAGCCTGTCCTAACAGCACTTTCACAATTCTCTATCAGGTCATAGCAACCTTCACATCCTTTCATTCAGACCCTCACAGCCTTCGCGATCGATCTATTACAGATCAATTATTGTTTAACCCAGCCACAGGTTCTTCTTGTCTTTAACAACACTTCGATGGTTTTTCTTCATAAGTCTCGATCATAGCAGCATTCTTAATTGCAGCTCGGATACCAATTGTTAGACAACTGGATCAAGAGAAACAAACAACATTTTTGTGGGTTAACACACCAACAACTCTCTTTTTATTAAATAAAAACCACAACATAAACTCCCAGACAATGAACCTTATTTATACTAATACTAACCTTAATTACTAAAAAAACTCCACTCAAACACACCTTGAGTGACAACCCATTCACAACCAATACAAAAACCCTAAAGACCTTAAACAAAACTAAATCAAAACTTACTAAATAGAAGAAAAATCTTTTTAGATTCTTTACGATTCTCCCCCTAGACTCCCATATAAGACCACAATTATGATTACTTCTAACATGCCGTAAATATAAAAGTAATTCATTACAAACAACAATAAAAGCGAAATTTCGTTAAATTTGATATGATAAACCCTTGTATTTATGATACATATCTACGTAACGGTAGAGCCTCACATTCTAAATGCAAAAACTGGCAACAACACCAGCAGGCATTGAGATTATGAAACTAATAACATGAAAATGATTGCTAATATATATACACTACTATCATAACCAACTAACTCTCAACCGATGTTTCAAGTTGCGTTTCGTTTATGAGTTTTCATCTTCTCCAGCTCTAACTGTTTCACCCGCTCAACTAGCTCTTGGATGGTAGTAGTTGCCTCCTGCAAAAAGCAAAACATTTCTAAAACCAAGCAATGGATCAACCTAGATCCAAACTAATGATGGTAAAATGGGTGGGTCAGGTATCAGGTCAAAATGAGATCATGTAGGTGTATTTTGGTTTATGTTGGGTCTGGCTGACCCAAAGCATTTTTTGTTCAAAAGTTCCTCAAGTTTTCTATAAACTTGTGTAAAATACGACCCATTTGACCTGTGGCCCATTTACAAACAAATATGTTGAAATTGCCACTCTGACTAAAACAAAGATAAAGAATAAACCTTCAGCCTCTTTCTTAAAGCATTCTCCTCGATATCTCGCCTCTCTCTTTCCTCTGCGAATATTTCGATTATACTTTCTTGCTCCTTCCTAAGATCCTCATACTTTTCCTTTACATCCGCAAGCTATTACAAATGACAATTATAACGAGTTCGAAGTAAATAGATGAATCCTTATGTAAGAATAAACAAATAATATAAATCATCTAGGCATACAATTTCAGGGTGCTTGGAAAATTCTCATCATTGAAGGAATTAATAGGTTTAATGATGAAAAGATGAATTTACAGAAAAAGTAGACATTTTGTAAAATGCAGAGTAAAATTTTCAGAATCATGGTAATAAATGGTTAAATAGGTAATTTAAATTTACACTTGGATACACGATTTTTTTTTTTGTTTTGTTAAAGCATGCATAAATAAACCATCCAGGACTCAGATAATTTGAAGCTAAATTTGTTTTTTATATCCACATTAGCTATAAAACACTTAGAACTTTTATTTTTAAGGAAACGGTGGCTAAGACACTTTGTCAAATGCTATAATCTATAGAAAATAAAAAAACTTCGTTTTTAGTGAATTACCTGAGCTTCAAGAGCCTTGCATTCGTTTCTCTTTCTTTCTAGATCACGAAGAAGATCACCTAAGATATCTTCATCCTTCCTTTCCAACCTAACGAACATAAGAGCAAAAACAAAGTTGTTAATCAAATTATAGCCACTTTCGCAACAAAGTTTGGTTATATGCAAGTATAAACAGAAAACTGTTCACATACTTCTCTTTTAACTTGCGGTTCTCTTCCAACAACTGATTTAAATCAGGTGTACTAGAGTTTATATGAGCACTCCCATTCTCACCATAAATTGGAAACTGCCAATGATAAGAAAATGCATGCAAATTATACAGAGGGTTAAAATGGTAACCTCTTGTCATTCAGTAAGTCCTTTTATCAAATGAAAAAAATTCATTCAGGACGAAGTCCAGAAAGAGCCTGATGATAATTCAGCAAAAAATCATTATTTTCTCAAACGTGCCGTGTAACCTCTAGAATAAAATGACAAACTTACCCTTGATCGAGTGCCTACAACAATTTGCATAGTGTTTCCATTAGGAGAATAGTCCTGCACAGCTTCAGAATTTGCAGCATGTGGTGAATGAGAAGCATCTTTTGGAGTAGATTTCTTAGCTGATTTTTCATAATGGGAACTGCCATTTGCATGTCTTAAATTTTGCGTAGTTTGCAAGTCATCACCTGGGATATCTTCAGTCAAAGGCATCGACTTTAGTGAACTGGGGCCCTCTCCAGATTTCCACTGCGGGTCATTTCCATCTTCACCAATACCATTGGCACATCCAAGTTTCTGATGTTTGTTTGACGATTCGTTTGGTGGTGTTGGTGCAGCTTTCTTCTTCTTAGAAGATGGTTCATGGGAATAGTAGGGAGAAGATTCTAGAAGAACAAAAGGATCAAGGATATATTCAATAACCAGCCACCCCGAAAAAAATAATAATAATGTATTGTTTAAACAAACAATTCCTTGAACCGAATTCAAAAATATCATGTACCTTTATCTTCCAGGCTCTTTAAATTGGCTCTTGGGGCATATCCAATTTTATGGCAGTAAGTACGCCTGAATCAAGAAGTGATTATGTTTTATTGTTGCAAATCTAGATGTGGCAATTGGATGTATTTTCTTTGTATTGATATGGTTTAGGCTTGTCAATGGGCCGGATTGGATCATGAAAAGGCCCTAACCCCTACTCACATAATTTAAAAAGATGAATCGCGACTCGACCCATTGATAGGCCTAGTAGGGTTGACCCTAAAACACTTCAATTTCGTATATAGAATCAACAGTCTGAAAGTAATTACAATCTAATTTATATCAATAATAATTAAACTTTTGAAAATATTGATTTCGGAGGGTTATTATAAGGTTAGATATATGGGCAGACTCCACATACCCTATCCCTATTACAAGTACACTTTGGCATCCAAGCTTTTCGGTTGACCAGGTGTGGATAAAAAAACAACCTAAATCAACCCCTTCACAAGTAAATGGGTCAAAATTGCCACACGTACAGGCATTACGGATGTGCATGAGCACATAGAGCATACCAGTATCTCTTCTGCATCTGAATAAGACGTGTTTCGAGTCTCGAAAGGACAATGGTGCGCTCAAACCCCTGTTTGTCATGAGCTGGTTCTACAAAATTAGCCTCCAAAACACCTGATCGATAGCAAGAAGCCAAAAAACAAATTTTAATAAACATTCTTTGCTAACTAACATGTATTCTCATAAAGCATCCAAATCTTTACAGAAGGAACATGACCTATTACTCCACGACCATCACTTCCTGCAACATTCCAAAGTCTCCAAAATGGCTGTAAAACGAAAAATGTAACTCTATTTGATCAAAGGAAAAACCTCATTTAACAAGTTGGAAGCTTGGTCCCACACATAATTTCTTGCCAACTGCCCCTAATATTATATTAAAGCAAAAAAAAATTGAAACTTGGAAGCTTAGAGACCTAAAACTTCATGTCATAATAGAAGTGGCAAAATGGGTGGGTTGGGTAAGGGGTCAAAAGGCAAAAAGGGCTCAGGTTAAACGGGTACCGTCGGTTGTGCCAACCCTAAACCTCTAATAATAGTTTAAGTGTTAAATATGATCATCAAAAAGACAAAAACCATAATATTACAAATAATAAACTATTTTTTGAATAAAATAAAAGATTTAAGAGGCTATAAGCTTGTAAGCATCAAAGATACACTCTGGCGCTGCGCTTCCAACCCATTTGACCTGCTTAGCTATTATTTTTAATTTGCCCACTTGACCGGTTAGAGATAAACCATAACCCAAATTGACCTATTAGTAAATATCTCAATCATCACCATGTAAAAAGAAATCAAACCTTAATGAGTCGATTTTTATGATAAACATTGTATCCTTGAACGTCTATATGAGCTTTTGCATCTTTGACGAACCCCATAGTAACAACTGCAACTATCTGTTAATCAAAACACCAGAGTGTGATTAAAAAATTTAAACAACCATAAGCAACAACCTAATTAAAGACATTACATTTGCGTCCCTAGAAATTTTATCAGCACAAGGCTGAGGACGATATGTAATCTCGGTCACCATCATCATGTCATTTACAATATTATGATGCTGAACATCTTTTCCACGAAGAATAATCCGGAATCCAGGAGGAATTCTTAGATAAAGAATCGATGAGTAACTCTGAAAAAGAAGTATAAAGGATGCATAACTAAACCATAATCACGAATTCATGATACAAATCATATAAGACTGGAAAGACTGCAATCAAAATACAAATAGTGGTGATCAAAATAATACTAGTAATGAAACCCAAAGGTTCATAATGCTAACAAAAACAGCTAACAATTGACAGTTACGAAACTGGTCGAATGGGCCAAAAGTAGCCAAAGGTTTTTTACATACTTAGAACATCTCCAATAATCCAGTGTATGCACCAAAGCATATAAACTGTGTAAAATTTGGTGTAAACCAGTCTCTAACCAAGACACCAAATTTTTTTAGTTCACGACTTTATATATATTTTGAAGTATTCAACGTAAAAAGTTAAAATTAATTCATACATATAAACATCAAACCTAGAAAGGCTTACTCTCAGTGAATGTCGATAGGTCAGATAATGTTTAGAGTTTGGGTAGTTATTGGCCATATCTACATTCCTCTCATCACGATTAACACCTCGAATTTGAATATCCTACAAGAAATGCATTTAATGTAAAATAATCTCACTTAATATTAACCATGTAATAGTATATGAGGCATATTAAAACAAACTTCTTCATCGGCATCGAAATCAAGTTCTAACTGTCCTTGATCATCATGCCACAGATTGTAAATGATTATGTGAGTGCCCTGATCCTTTATATGATCAAACTACAAAATGAAAAGGTTCAAAAAGTTTAATAATATATCAGCTCCAAATAAAAAATGCTGAATCATGAAGTAATATCGACTAAAACATAAAAAATACAAACAAATTATTTTACCTGTTTCAGGAGGTCTGCTTCACTTGAAAACGGAGACCATTGAACTATCGCCTCAACATTTCTATTCCAGTCACCAGGTGATGATCTTATGATCTTCTTCCATTCTCGACCGTCTTTTTTGTAATCAAGCTTTTCAATTGCAATCAACAGAAACAAGATGCTTAATTTGCTATAAAGACAAATGAAAAATATTTAAAAACTATAGTTGAATAAGATCAAAATGGTCAATTGAATTAATAGTCACAAAGAATTGACAATTGACTTCAGGTAGAATTTGTCTTTCAAATTACATCCAATTTCTGAGATTTTAGGTTGTAATCAATTTACCTTTCTTGAATTGATGTGCTATGTACTATAAGGGTTTAGCATAATGAATATAACAAGATTGGACATAGGAGGTAGTTAACATAAGTACCATGGGAACTACTATGTCTTCCTTTCCAGTGCTTCGTAGAAATGTGTAGGACAGGAGTCCAATGCTTTGTGTAGACCTGAAAGACAAAAAAGTAGAACTTTTTTTTACTCTTTCTCGATGAGACGTACCCTTGAAAGCATGGTATTGAATTTCAATTGAAAGAAAATACATAACTGAAATGACAATATTGGATTATAAAAAATAACTTGTTGGAGGAAATGTACAGGTGGGAAATGTGCAGGACAGGCTAGGTAACAGGTAAAACGAGTTTGGGTTGAAACCGATCATCTTTTATACATTGGGTTGACCCATAAACTCTTTCTCTATGCTATTTAATTTCTAATAATGAACATTATTGTTACAACAATAATTTGAAAAAAAAAGTATTTTAAAAGGTTGTCATTACACAATGGACTATGGGCAACTTTCAACAGACCAATTTGTGATAACCCCAATAGACACATTCATAATTGAATAGGTCAAAAATTGCCGCCTCTTACGGATATACATTTAGTAAGACTGTGATGAGGAATTGGAGATATTAAGTGTACAGATTAATGTTCCACTGGAAATACAAATAAATTACCAACCTTTTTCCATCTTTTGCAGAGCAGCGAGTGAAAACAATAACATCAGCCCCAAGCCTCATGGTACTTGTCTTGAAACCATTTCCATCTGTCAAATATACGAACAATGAAAACTAATAACATAAATGAGTACAATAATGTATGCTTATTTTGAATGCATTCCCCTAAAGTAAAACCTCTAAAAAACAGACAATTTGCATTTAATCATGTTTATGAGAATTTCCCTTACACTGTCCAATAGTGTCCGCAACCTTGCTTTTCAAAGAATATCCGAGAGACATGCATTGTCTCATCTTATCTGGGTCCATCCCACCACCATTATCTATTATAAAAAGTGTCCAGACTAGTTAGCATAAAGGACAATATGGTTTTTATAATCTTATATAATACGTAAATAACCAAAGATGGACAAAAACTCTTAGGTTGACCCAATCTGTTGGAAACCATTACTCAATCAGCCCATTTTGCAACCCATTGATGTAAAAGCAAGAACGTCTCGTCACCATAGCAGATCACGAGGCCACATACCTTCAATTACCAACATTTTATCTCCATCTTTCTTGTTTCTTAGCATATCGATGTTGACAAATGTAGCTCCATTGCAGACCTGAATATGTAAAACACCAATTTGATGGAATTTAAGTTTACTAACAAAAGGTGAGAAAATTGGAAAGTACCTCATCCAATGAATTGTCCAAAAGTTCTGCAAAAGCTACATGAGGAAACATACACACAAGTCCATGAGTGTACAAACTATGTAAATAAATTAAAGACTAAATAGCCAATTTGAAGACTTATAATGGGTTAAGTAATATTTACCACCAAGAACCCATTTGTGGCTAGTTGCATTAGAGTGTAGAAACTTTGGATGAACCCTTACATGATCCATGCCACCTGTCATACGGTAGAAATGAGGCATAGAATTTTCTCAAGCAAATCTTGAAGTTTGTGTTAGTAGTTCAATTAACATGGTATTTGAGAAAATCATGAAAGTAACAATTTTTCAGAGTGTGTTATACCCGTGTCAAGATAATTTCACACATAAAGCCAAAAAAACAATAAACTTTGGTCATGTATCTACTTTTACTCGTCTATACCCTACATAGTTTCATTCTATACACAACACGAATCTATATGATATGGTGTCATACTGTCATATCACATTTGTTAGAAAAGGTATGATAAACAAGTAAAAGTAGATTCTTTTTTTGAACAGCAAAACCTAAACTACTTCACTACACCATTTGTCACGTTTGAACCCTGGTGTTGATTAGGGGTTGCGAAGTCAACCAAAGTAGTCTCAACTGAAATCTTCCGAAGCTTGTTAATATCTTCCGAAGCAAACCAAAATCTTCCGAAGTATATAATATCTTCCGAAGCTAATTGATATCTTCCGAAGGTTAATATTTTCTTCCGAAGGTTTCTTTATTTTTGGTTGTGTTTATAAGTTGAGGGACGAATTGTGTCCATATCAATTAGTTCTGGTGTAATTATGTTTTTCTTTTGTATGGTTGTTAATTTCGGTTAACTAACTTTTTAGGCTTTAAATAGTGGAGGAGTGGTGATTAATCGGTAGAGAAAAAAGAGAAAAATCTGATTGTATTCATTTTATGTGATTCAATAATATTCGTGCAATTCTTGTGGATTCTTGATTTTGATAGATTTGTTCTTCGGTGTTCATTTTGTAACAAGTGGTATCAGAGCCCGGTGGAGCTCGATTCGAAGAACAGGATGGTGTCGACAAAGTTTGAAATCGAGAAATTTGATGGCAAGAATGATTTCAGCCTGTGGAGGGTGAAGATGAGAGCACTTCTCGTGCATCAGGGATTGGCGGATGCCTTGGCAGGTGGTGAGGCAAAGATCCCTGATGAAACTTTCGAGAAAGAAAGAAAAGAGATTATCGAGAGGTGGAAGGAGATGGGAGTTAAGGCTCACAACGCAATCATCTTGAGTCTCGGTGATCGGGTTCTGCGTGAAGTAACGAAGGAGACCTCAGCTGCTGGAGTATGGACGAAATTGGAATCCCTGTATATGACAAAGAGCCTGGCGAATAGGCTATACCTCAAGAAGAGGTTGTATACGTTCCAAATGAATCCAGGGAAGTCGATTGAAGATCATACTGATGACTTCAATAAGTTGATCTTGGATTTGGAAAATATCAAAATAGAGTTGGATGAAGAGGATCAAGCAATTATATTCTTGACCTCTTTACCCCCACACTATGAACACTTTGTGGATACTCTGCTGTATGGCATAGATTCACTCTCAATGGAGGAAGTGTTGGTTGCGCTCAACTCAAGAGAATTGAAGAAAAGGTCCGATCTGAAAGAAGAAGGTGGAGAAGGCCTCTTCACAAGGGGAAGGTCAGACTATAGGGATTCAAGAGGGAATAGGCCAAGAAACCAGTCCAGGTCCAAGTCAAGATTCAAGAAAAGGTGTTTTCTATGTCACTCAGAAAAGCATCTGAAAAAGGACTGCCCCGAGTTGAAGAAGAAGAGGAATGAACCCGATAGCTCCAAGAGTTCAACAAATTACACCCAAGCCGATGAAAATTCTGAAGGGTATGATAGTGCAGATGTTTTGATGACAGTCAATGTCAATACCAGGGAGGGTTGGGTGTTGGACTCTGGGTGTTCTTTTCACATGACACCAAATAAAGGCTCATTCACTAAACTCAATATCAAGAAAGGAGGCACAGTTAAACTGGGTGATGACAGGGATTGTGAAATATATGGCAGAGGATCAGTGTTGTTCAGACTTCATAATGGCACTGAGCTGAAGCTAGATGATGTAAGGTATGTCCCTGATCTCAAAAGAAGTTTGTTGTCCATGGGTACCTTTGAGAAATCTGGATGTGTGGTGAGTCTTAAAAATGAGAAAGCTAAAGTGATTCGAGGGTCCTTGGTTATGCTGTCTGGTACTAGAAGGGAAAACAATATATACACTTTGGATGGTGAGTCCATAGTGGGGAATGTATCTTTATCAGTTGCAGCAAACGAGCAAGCCACCTTATGGCACAAGAGGCTAGGTCATATCAGTCAACTAGGATTAGTTGAATTGAGTAGACAAGGAGTACTTCCTGGTATCTCTGATTGTAACATTGGTTTCTGTGAGCATTGCATTGTTGGCAAGGCTCATAGGGTGAAGTTTAACCATAGGACTCGGAGAACTAAAGGTCTGTTGGATTATATTCACTCAGATCTTTGGGGGCCTGCACAACACATGTCATTAGGTGGAGCACACTACTTCTTATCACTAATTGATGATTACTCACGTAGAGTGTGGGTTTATCCTTTGAAAAGGAAATATGAGGCTTTTCAAAAGTTCAAAGAGTGGAAGGCTTTGGTGGAAAACCAAGTAGGAACGAAGGTGAAAAAGCTAAGGACCGATAATGGCCTAGAGTTTTGCAGTGAAGAATTCAATAGTTATTGTAAAGATCAAGGCATAGCTAGGCATCTCACAGTGCCTGGCACTCCACAGCAAAAATGGACTTGTGGAGAGAATGAACAGGACACTTCTGGATAAGGTGAGGTGCATGTTATCTAGTTCAGGGCTACCCAAGTCATTCTGGGCTAAGGTTGTGTCCACAGCAGCTTACCTGGTTAATAGGTCACCAAGAGCTGCTTTATATAAGAAAACTCCAATGGAGGTATGGTCGGGTGTCAGTGTAAACTACAACAATTTAAAAGTTTTTAGGTCATTAGCTTATGCCCATGTTAACCAAGGGAAATTGGAGGCTAGAGCTCAGAAGTGTGTCTTCTTAGGTTTCTCTGAAAGAGTAAAGGGTTATAGATTATGGAAGCTGGAAAATTCAAAGGTAACTGCCAGCAGAGATGTTACATTCAATGAGAATGTAATGTACAAGGAGTTAATTGGAGATTAGGGGAGCAGTAGTGGCCAGGAGGCAGGTCATACTGGAGTTCAAGTAGAGGTGGAGTTGCAACCTCATGATGGTTTAAAGAAACCAGTGAGGGGGTGTCCACCAAGTCTCCTGAATACAGTCTAGCAAGGGACAGGCTTAGAAGACAAGTGCAACCACCTTTAAGGTTTAGAGATGGGGATGATATTTCAGCTGGTGCTTTTATGGCAGCTGAAGGAGGTGCAGTCTTAGAGCCGTTGACCTTTGAAGAGGCATTAAAGTCCAAAGACCATGATAAATGGTTGGCAGCCATAGAGGATGAAATGGCTTCCCTACATAAGAATGAAACCTGGGAGCTTGTAGATATGCCAGCAGATCAAAGGTTGGTAGCCTGCAAGTGGTTATTCAAGTTGAAAGATGGAGTTGGTGAAGATGAGAAGCCTAGGTATAAGGCAAGACCGATGGCAAAAGGCTTTACACAGAAAGCTGGTGTGGGTTACACTAAGATATTCTCACCGGTGTTTAAGCACACATCAATCAGGGTTGTGCTTTCAATTGTTGCTAGTGAAGACATGGAACTAGAACAATTGGATGTTAAAACTGCCTTTTTAGATGGTTTCTTAGATGAAAAGATATACATGTCTCAGCCAAAGGGTTTTGAAGTAGAAGGACATGAAGACAAGGTTTGTTTGTTAAAGAAGTCATTGTATGGCTTGAAACAATCACCAAGGCAATGGTATAAGCGTTTGATGACTTTGTAACAAGTCATGGGTTCAGAAGAAGTTCTTATGATGATTGTGTCTATATAAAGGAGTATGCTCAGCCACAGTTTGTATATCTTTTGCTATATGTGGATGATATGCTTATTGCTTGTAAAGATAAAGGTGAAATAGAAGCTACCAAGAATCTGCTAATGTCTGAGTTTGAGATGAAGAATCTTGGTGAGGCTCGGAAGATTATTGGGATGGAACTTACAAGAGATAGTGGGAAAAGACAGTTGAAGATATGTCAAAGCTCTTATTTGTTGAAAGTTTTGAAGAACTTTGGTATGGATAAAAGTAAGCCTGTTGCTTGTCCACTTTCTCAGCAATTCAAGTTGTCAACTGCTGATAGTCCTTAGACAGATGAGGAGGAAAGTTTCATGTCAAGAGTTCCATATGCCAATGCAGTTGGGTGTCTGATGTACTTATTGGTTTGTAGTCAACCTGATATTGGTTATGGTGTTAGCCTGGTTAGCAGATATTTGGGATGTCCAGGGAAAATGCATTGAAATGCTGTAAAGTGGATATTAAGGTATCTTAATGGTACTAGAGACTATGGAATAGTCTATAGGTTAAATGCAGTCCAGGATCAGAAGGTGGTAGGATATGTTGACTCTGATTATGCTAAAGACTTGGACAAAGGTAGATCCATTACTGGCTTCGCATTTCAGTTCTTGGGTAATCTAGTGAGCTGGAAAGCTAGGCTGCAGTCTGTGGTAGCATTGTCCACTACAGAGTCAGAATATATAGCTCTCATTGAGGCTATTAAGGAGGCTTTATGGTTGAAGAGATTTGTCACTGATTTGGGTTTTGAGTCTGGTGCTGTTGTATATTGTGACAATCAAGGGGCAATTCAGTTGACTAAGAATAATGTTTTTCATGAAATAACAAAACATATTCGGGTCAAGTATCATTTCATTAGGAAAGTGATTGGTTCAAAAGAGGCTGGAGTGGTTCATATTGATACAAATTTGAATGCAGCTGATGTTTTTACCAAAGTGTTGCCCTGTGCTAAGTTTCAATTTTGCCTTGATACTTTGGGGATCGGTTGAGTTGGTTTTAGGTTGACTTCAAGGTGGAGATTGTTGATTATGAGTTGTGAAGTCAACCAAAGTAGTCTCAACTGAAATCTTCCGAAGCTTGTTAATATCTTCCGAAGCAAACCGAAATCTTCCGAAGTATATAATATCTTCCGAAGATAATTGATATCTTCTGAAGGTTAATATATTCTTCAGAAGGTTTCTTTATTTTTGGTTGTGTTTACAAGTTGAGGGACTAATTGTGTCTATATCAATTAGTTCTGGTGTAATTGTGTTTTTCTTTTGTATGGTTGTTAATTTCGGTTAACTAACTTTTTAGTCTTTAAATAGTGGAGGAGTGGTGATTAATCGGTAGAGAAAAAAGAGAGAAAAACTGATTGTATTCATTTTATGATTTAATAATATTCGTACAATTCTTGTGGATTCTTGATTTTGATAGATTTGTTTTTGAGTGTTCATTTTGTAACACCTGGTCTCCCCAAAGAAGCAACAACTTCTTACCACCCGGCTATAGCCCACGGTTGCACGAGCAAAAATAGATATACGACCTTTAGGGTGGAGGGGGCACTCTTACCACACCCACCATATAACACCATAAACCCAACAATAAAAATTTACCATGTCACACTTACACCACACACTCAAATTTGGTGGCGAAAGTGTTGCCACAGCATGCCACACTACACCGCTACACCACACACACATAAAACGGTCACAAGTTCATGCCGTGAAAAAGAAATTTTACAGCATGAGGGCGATGGCGGTGGCGGTGCTGGGCGGCGCCGAGGCTCACCGTGGCCTCACAACGTATATGCCCCCTTCACCCTTAGTTTAGTATCTCATCGCTAAACCAGTGATTTGTTAACACACTCAAGAAAAATGATTATTTTCGTGATTTTCTTTACGTCTTTTTCCCACACCTTTACCTTTTCTTTCTCTCTGTCTTGTTGGACACACTCACTACAAATTTAGCATATACCCAAAATCCAACAAAGTTCTGTCAAAACCCCAATTAGGTAAAAACAAAAAAGAAAAACATCACTATGATCAATTGATCATCAATGATTCCAATTTTGTTAACCTCTAAATCCCATTAAACCCAATCAATTAATAACAAAATCCCCAATTAGCCTTATAATAACATCAACTCATACTACATTACCACTTACCAGAACATGTATCCCAATTACCATCCAAAACCTCTTCAAAATCACCAGCCTTCCAAAAATTCTTACAGCTCTGAACCACCACACCACTCCCACGCGCCCCACGCGCCACCACATCCTTCGGCCGCAAAGGATCGAGAAAACCATCAGGCAAAACGACACCGTTTCCAGATTTCACCCCATCATCACCAATAGTAGAAGAATCATCGTCGGAACTATCTAGATCAATCACCGGAGTCTCTAAATTTCTCTTCGTGTTAGTGGATTTACCATTGATGTTGCCCAATTGGTCTATGATTTCTTGTTTAACACGAAACGGGTTCATGGTGGTGGATTCGGGTCGGCTTTCGAACTGCATGAGTTGTTAAAGAAGATAGATGTTGAATGTGGTTTGACTGATGGAATGATGATCGCCGATCGGAACGGTGGAACTCCGGCAACTCGCCGTTGCCGGTGGTGGTTGGGTGGAGACCGTGCTTACGTGAACAGTTAGTGATGGTTGTTGGTTGAAACAATGTGTGTCAACCTGAGAATATGTGGGAAAGTGACATCCTGATTTTATGCATAGGAAACAAAAACATAATAATAACACAAATCAAGAAAATGGTTAAGAAAATGGTTGGGATATAACTTTATGTTGGGATTTATATGTTCGTTTCAAAGTTATTTTTGTAAGCGGAAGGACATGTATGGATTTATGATAAAGCATGGCTTCGAATCTTCGGTTGGGGTCTGATTGCAAGTAATTAAGAAAGCGTAAAACCAACTATACGGTGTTTAAGATGTTACCTTAAGAATTTGAGATTTAGAATTCGTTGTGGATGTAGAAGAATGAATCTTTTGGAGATTGCTCTGACGATATCCACATATGAAGCAACCGGGGCTTAAGAATGTGCTAGGTAACAATGTGAAAAACCCAAGCTTAGAATACGTCTTGCGTGAGAGGCGGCTATGAGTTTCTTGAGGGTAACAATCGGAACGAATATCACTCGTTTTAGTGTTGTGTATGAAGTGTTGTCCAAACTTTTGTATTTATAAAGTTCCATTTAAAACCCTAATTTTAACCCTTTATTGGGTTTATTTGACAAGCCCATAAAACTCCAAAAACCTTAGGGTTTTTATGAACCAACTTTCCATAATTAAAGGTTTCACATAATACATATCATACTAAAAAAATCATTATATAATAACCATCCATGATTATGAGATTTCATATAAAAATATGATCAATCAAATCTTTTAGATTTTATAAAATAAGTATCTCTTTCTCTTTCTCTCTCTCTCTCTCTTTCTTTATCTCTCTATCTCTCTCTCTCCCCACACACACATAATTTATTTTTTTATTAACATTCTTTACTTTTCTCATGAGTTAAATGCGTTTTTCATCTCTGAAGTTTTATAAAAATTGTCATTTGAATCTAAAAGTTTAAATTTTGTCATTTGCATTCAAATGTTTCACAAAAATTATCATTTGAATCCATTTAACTACTCCTAATTAATACCATTAAAATTTTCTATTAAGTTACGTACATTAGGAGTATTTTTATCAAAACAATTAAAAAAATAAAAATTAACTCTATGTGAAGGGTTAATTGCGTTCAGTCTCTTCTTGGTAACTGAAGTTGTGATTTGACTCCATGGTAATCTTTTGTTGTTTTGTCTTGTTAATGTACTTTGGTTTAGTAATCATGTTACTTTTGAATGTCATGTTAAATAATAGATTTTTTGATTTAAAGTTTAATTATGGTTACGATAATTGATATTTTATGATTATTATTCATGAATTGTTTATGTTATATTGTTTACTATTTTCTTAGGTTCACCGTGAGGTTATGACCGTTATATGTGTGAGTGTGTGTGCGCTGTAGTGTGGGATGGTGTAGCAACATCGCCACCATCAAATTTGAGTGTGTGGTGTAGTGTAGTGTAATGTGGTATGACAAAATTTAATTGATGGGTTTACGGTGTATTGTGATGTGTGTGTTGAGAGTGCTCCATCCAACCTTATACTTTTATGATGATTTGTCTTTTATGATTATGATTATGTGCGGATTCAAATCGCCATGGTGATTACCAAGCGAGACTGAACCCATAAAACCTCTCACGTAGAGTTGATTTTTTATTTTGTAATTATTTTGTCAGAAATGCCCTTAATGTAAGAAACTTAACCAAAAGTTAACATTGTTAATTATAAATAGTTAAATGGATTCAAATAATAATTTTTATAAAACATTTGGATGCAAATAACAAAATTTAAAGTTTTGAACTCAAATGGCAATTTTGATAAAACTTTATGGATGAAAAACGCATTTAACTCATGAGAAAAGTATAAGAACATTAATAAAAAATAAATAAATTATGTGTGAGAGAGAGAGAAAGAGACAGAGAGTGATAAATAAAGAGAGAGATACTACTTATTTTATAAAATATAAAAGATTTGATCAATTAGTTTTCTTTTATATGAAATCTCAAAATCATGGAAGGTTATTATATATAAGAAAGATATTTTTTTTTTTTGAAATTAAAAAAAGATGTTTTAGTAGTTTTATACATGATTATGATATTCATAAATTTTTTGACTAAATCCTACATTTATCTCCTTAGTATTTTGAATTAAAAAATCAAGATATTCGTGAGATCTACAAAATCCCTATATAAAGTCCAATCCTAGATCATAAAAAATTTGACATTGGATCATAATCATCCTAAAAAATTATGTACAGTTCTTGAAATCGTAAGCAATTGTCATCAATTTCTTCTTCTGTTTTGAATTGCAATTCTACATGCTTAACCGATCATCTTTGTCTTCGCATCATCATTCTTATTACTAGTGTGTTTGTAGGTTGTGATTAGGGCTTAAATCAGTAAGCATCACTAGGTTTCATTGTCTTCTTATCATTCTTATTACTAGTGTGTTTGTAGGTTGTGATTTGGGCTTAAATCAGTAAGCATCACTAGGTTTCATTGTCTTCTTAAACAAGGAGATTTCACCATCATCACAATCACTTACTTATAAATATTATTTTTCAAGCATCGACCGCCTTCATCATCTTCATTCTTCTCGTAGAACTATGAATGGATTATATCCATAGACAAACCATTTCAAGTATTTTCAACTTTTCTTTCAAGTATAATTGAATCTCTAAATACAACTGCAATCAAACCCTTGTCGTCTTGTTCTTGAATTGTAAGTCATCATAACTAATCTTGCTTATGTTTTGGGTTACGATCAGCACCTGATTAGCTGATCATCTACATCATAGCATATCTTACATTAGTAATCAGTTTGCATTGTTTAATTTTGAATTTGGTTTGTTATGTGTGTTCTTGTAATGTATAGTGTTATGCATAGAACCATACACACACTCCATATAATAATAATTTTGAAAATTACAAGATTGTCTTTTTACATTAATTTTCAAGAGTTTAATGGGGCAAAATTATCTTTTACAAATTTAACTATCTTAATTTTAGTTTATACACACACATGTTGATTACAATATTTATAGGAATTTAAGTTTATTCATTTAAAAATATGAGAATTAAATCAAATTATAGTAATTTAAACAACTTTGTTTTAGTAAATTAATTAATTGACAAATTAAAAAATATAGTCAGACTTTAAAATTTTATTTAAAGAAATAAAAATATTTATAGGAGTTTTTTATGAGTTTTTTTTTAAAACTTTTTATGTTATTTTTAGTTTTTGTTGGACTTTGTATAACCTAGTTTTTGGCTCATTTAAGTTTTGAGTCCCATTCGAATTCTGTCATGCATTTTATATTCTTGTAAATATGGAAATATGATCAGTTTGAAATTTATGAAAAATCATTTTCTTCCTATCAAAAATATGTGTTAGTGTCTGAATTTCCTGATTATCAGTATTCTTTGTAAATCAACGATAGTTAAAAAAATTATTTCAGGTATTCTTTGTTAATCAACATGCTCAATTGGTTATTTTGTTTTTCCGTCTACTGCCAAAGCATACAACATATCATAAGTTGCAACTTATTACAAATCACAGTTGAAGATTAGAGCAATTGCAAATTGACACACACACTAGTATATCACATATGCTAATCAGTCTAATAAGTTACAACATAGTTGTGGCTTGATGAACTCAGAGAGTGAAAAAGGCTAAACATGATTGATTACCTTAATGTCATCAAACGTTCCTTTGACAACTCTCCATTCATCAAATCCATTAAACGAATATAATTTAGTGCTAACATATGATCTTAGCCTGACTTAAAAGAACGAATCAATCTATCTCTACACGTTTAAAGGCCCAAACAAGAAGAGAAAACAAAACTTGGGTGCAAGAAATGTAAATGAAAACTAACAAAATTCATCAAATATTTGAATTCCTGTTGAACTTTCAAGTATCACATATTACTTTTTTATGATATCCGGTAATCTTTTACTTGTTATTTCTTTATAACATTTTTTATTTTTAAACTTGTAGAATAAAGAGGAGGTTTGCAGAATAAAGAGAAGGTATCATCGGTCTCTTTGAATGAAGCATACCTTCATATTCTGAATGTATAACATGATTGATTACCTTAATGTCATCAAATGTTCCTTTGACAACTCTCCATTCATTAAATCCATTAAACGAATATAATTTAGTGCTAACATATGATCTTAGCCTGACTTAAAAGAACGAATCAATCTATCGCTACACGTTTAAAAGCCCAAACAAGAAGAGAAAACAAAACTTGGGTGCAAGAAATGTAAATGAAAACTAACAAAATTCATCAAATATTTGAATTCTTGTTGATACATTCAGAATATGAAGGTATGCTTCATTCAAAGAGACCGATGATACCTTCTCTTTATTCTGCAAACCTCCTCTTTATTCTACAAGTTTAAAAATAAAAAAATGTTATAAAGAAATAACAAGTAAAAGATTACCAGATATCATAAAAAAGTAATATGTGATACTTGAAAGTTCAATATTTTCATCACTTTGATCAAGAGGAACTCTAGTCCTAGAACCCCTGTTAAAAACATTGCATTCAGGACCAAATTCAATACATGTAACTTGTGATCAACTTGTTGTAAAAGCGTAAGATTTTACTTTTTTATTATATCTATGGCATGAATACAGATTCAAAAATAAATTTAGCATAGTACTAAACATTAGTGAAAACTATAATAAAGAATGCATGAAATTACAAACATGAATTTTTTCACAGGCACTTACATCCATATCTGCATGATAATAGTTTGTTGAAACCCCTCTCTCATGCAACTCCTGTGCAACCTATAGTACTCGAATATGAAAGAATATAGTAAGTCTAATACGTGTGCATAATAACATGAGTCTAGAACAAATTTGGTTAAGCTTTTTAAGCGCAACACATACCTGCTCACATTCCTTCTGGGAGAAGCAATAAACAATTCTAGATCATTCGTCGTTTGAATACGAACTTTGTATGAAATCAGCAATGTTGTCAAAGACCGCATTTCGAACAGATGATTTCTCCCAAAGCTGTAGTTAACAATATACAACAACTTAGGAGGCAAGAAGATCAAGTGAAGTGTGTTGGGTATATAGGGAATCAAACGCACTTTGGCACAGAGATTTCTTGATTGAGAATGACAATTTAGAGAGATTTGACGGAATATATACTTCATATACTACATACATCATGTTCAAATGAGGGTACAAGAAGGGTATTTATACCCTTGCTTTTGACAGTTATATAACTACCTTTAACTACCCTACTTATGCTAAGGGCACTTATCATCCTTAAACTTTACAAGATACACTTTTGACTCTAAACTTTAATATCTTGAATCCATTTAAATTCACAAAGTATATAAAAGTATCAAATTTGAGAAGTTGACCAGATCATATAGACTAGCACACAGGCTAAAAAACAACTTAAATTTTCACAAATATTAAATCATCATAGGTGGTTAGTGAAATGCTTGTGGTTGAAGAGCTTAAATTCACCAATTTGAGTACAAATACATTAATTTGAGTTTACTACTTGAAGATTTTGCAGATTAAGCAATAAATTGAATCGAGATTTGAAATCGAGTTCAAAGAAACAATAATAAAAGGTTAATTAGCAACGCATGTGATAGTGTAAATGCAAATTGATTTAAGATAGTGTTTACTTTAGTATAATAGCAACACACAAGCTAGAAGAGTGATAATTGCTACTACAAGTGACAGTTAACTTTTACAAAATTATGAACCAGAACCAAGAAACTAAAGTATACCACCATAGACGGCTTCTTGTAGACATCTTCGTTCCAACTCGAAGAACTTGATGCATGGAACTGAGTGCAGTGATTTATAACCCTTCGATTGGCTTTGATTACACAAAATCTGCACATCAATATTAGTAACATATATTATTGTCAACAAAACTCAAGGGCACAAAGACATTATTAGCTTCTATGAAAAGTTTGGTTGTCATCAAATGTTATGTAAAGTGGAAAAGAAAAGCATCATATTCATACATTATCAAAATGCTTCACCTAAAACACCATCAATTCAAGTCAAAGGCTCGGGGGATTGAAGCGAACACCACTGCTGATTCATACCGGCCGATTGTTTCAATTGAAGGTGGAGGGGAGGGGAGCACAAAAAGGCGCGTATTACAAAAGTGAAGATATTACCATTTTACCCTAAACTGATACTTTATAAAGTAGAAAAGATATAGATTATTATTGTTTATAGATTATAGATGAAGTGTTGTATTGACTTCATGAGGGCTATTTTTATTAACCGAGAGTAGAACTATGGGTACATCTCATAATATCACTATTACACACTTTTGTAAATTGTTTTAAAAAATGTTGACTTTTTTAAAAGAATAAAACAATGTTATACACATATTAAACATAAAAAATACTTGATTTTATAGTATAACTTTCTTTTAGTTTAAAAAGATTGGAGAAAGTAATTTTTTTTGAAAAAAAGTCAACATACTAAAAATTCTAGTTTTTATTGTGTACGTTATTATTTTTTTTTTTATTTAGCATCAATTACTAATTTGTTCTTTTTATCGTTAACTATTAAGCTAATTGAAGATTGATGACGTGTTAATATTTTGCCCTTAATTTATTTAATCAACGCACGGAATCTATTCTCATGGTTTTACACACACAAAATAGGGGGAGGCACGAGATTTTGAACTTATGGCATCATCCTTGTTAAAAAAAAAACAAACAATACACCAATAAATCGGTCGGTAATATTAGAAAATTATAAAACCACTATTCATTGGCATGTGTTTTTAATATATATAATTTACGAATGCTTTGCAACCGATTTCTTTTAACTTTTTACATATAGTTTACGATCACTTTTACGATTAAATCATTTTCAATAGCTACTTTTGCCACCATTTTCTTATACCGCTGGGATAGGGGTGAAAAATTACTAACTAGTTAATTCTCTTTAAACAACTTACTTAATCTTAAATAACACAGTTGCAATAGAATTGGATTTAGACACCAACAACTTCAATTTTTACACATAGATTACATGCTCAAGCTTTTATAATGGACCATATAACTAGATTTATGAACTCATAGTTTAAAAACCCATTGATGGAATCACTTATAGCTGATATCAATTTGTCGAAGAATATTCAAGTTGTGGGATTGTGCTTCTTTTTGTTGAAATCTTTGGCCAAGATATGAACACAAAGTTTGCAATTGAGTTGACAATTTCAGGACATAATGTCTTCCATAGTAATATTGTCTTCATCCATAAAGGCACTGTCAAATATTTATCTCCACGTTTTATGCCACTTACAATCTCCCTTGCACATGTTTTAGCCGATATCTTTGGCACCCATAGCGCATTTGCCTAGTCGTATAAATTGAGAATTCAGATGAAACGAAAAAAAAAAAAAACGAGGGATGAATGCATCAACGAAGACGTACCTCCTTTAACAGTTCCTCGTTCGCTAATCTTGTATCGACCAATCCTGGAGTTACAACTATTATGTCAATGTCTGAACCGACCTCGATCCTCAAAGTTTCAAAGAAACTTAGCAGTGCTTCTTTACTTGCCTGTGACAACATGTTCTAATATTTAACGATTGATCACATTTAGATAAGAAGATTGAATTTACTAGCCATTGCCTTCTCTAATACAGCTCTCTTTTCTTGCTTAAAGAGTTTTGAATGAAAAAAAAAATGTTAAACATTTTAGACATTCACAAAAAAGTTATGCCATCTTCCACTGAAATTTTAACTCGTCCTTTAGAAACACTTATTTTTTTATCCAAATGGTACGCCCTTTTATTTCCATATTATCTCCTCTATATTATATTTATTATTTATCAATAAATTACATTTTTGTAGTGAATTAGTTTCTTAAATTCAGATTACTTAAAATAATGGAATTTAAAAAATTTATATTCTAAAAATTAAGAATTTCAGTTTTTTAGAAATAATTAATAATTTTTTTTGTATGTATCGTTAGACTCACTTTTCCCTCATCCGCTTGTGTTTGAACATGCGGATTATCTTTAAATAGTATATCCTAGATTATCTTTAAAAAAAACTATCAAGTTATATTTATAACAATTTTTTGTTTTAAATAAATTTCAGTTTTTTAGAAATAATTAATAAATTTTTTTGTATGTATCGTTAGACTCACTTTTCCCTCATCCGCTTGCGTTTGAACATGCGGATGCATTCACAAACAAAGGTGACGAGACAACCCTCCATCTCATATTTTGATGGTTTCATTGAAGATGTTTTTAATTCAATAATTATTTTATATTCTTAAGCACATAAAATACTTGATGTTTGTACTTACATTATAGACGCTTACTCTTGGGGTGGCAAACCAACCCCCACAAGAACATATCGTGATTATTTTCCCTTTGTTCTTCCTTAAATGTGGAAGTGCAAAATGTGTGCTGTATACTGATCCCCAAAAGTTTACATCCTGAAATACCATTAAAACATTAAGTTTTGAATGTTAATATATTACACACCACTAAATAATCAATGACACACAAATAAATTATTCTAACTGATAAGCGATGGTAAGAACTATATGAAGGTGTACAAATTTGTTAAATATAATATTATATATTCTACAACCACTTTAGTGCACTTTACCTCGTAAATTCAAGTACAGTAATTACTTAGATTCAAAATACATATGTTGGCTTTACCTTAGGTACATAAAAATAAATGGAATCTGTAAAATAAAATAGAAAAGATTAAAAAGAAGATAAGTACCATGACCGAAGTGTGATCGGGGACACAAGTTTGGTCTTCAAATAAACCAAATGTTGAGATTGCAGCATTGTTTACGAGGTAATCCACTGTTACAACAATTTGACACTTCAAATATTTATTTTACAAGCGAATATAAATATATTAAGCGATTTAAGTTTGTCCAAAAATATAAATGCCATCAACCTCATGAATCAAAAAGGTCAAAAAAAAAAATTAATAAAAAAAAATATTCTAGTCATATAAATGAATTAGTGATGAGATAATTAATAAGAATAAACTAAAATACGATTTCATTTGGTAGTTAGAATTAACTAGTATTCAAGCCCCACGAGTTGCCGTGGAGCGTAAAATCGTTTTAAGTAGTATCAATGTCACCGTTGCTAGTGAACACCAACACCAAAAAACTCATAAAACAAAAAAAATAACACTGAACAAAAAATAGATGTAAAAACGTTGAACTATGCATGTGCATTACGACATGTTAATGTCTATAAATTAGAACGAAACGTAAAACACAACGCTGTCGTTAAACAAAAAAATAGATGTAAAAATGTTGAATTATATACGCATGTTGTAGTATGTTAACTCGAAAAGTTTAGACCGAGACGTAAAATAAAAAATTTGTAAAAGAATAAAAGTAAATGGGACTAAAGTTGAAAGTGAAAAAAGATATTAGTGTTAAATGTAAAGTTTGAAAACTATAGGGTTAAAATTAAAAGAAAATAAAGAAAAAACAGAATAAGATACAATCTAAAAAGCATAAAATACAAATCATAATGTACAACTAAGTTGGTAATTAGTATTATATAAATAAATCACTCTTATCATTCACATCATCCCTCGTGTAGAGGACTTGAACTCAGTAACACTCGGATAATTTAAGAGTCCTATAAGACACTTTTAGATCAAAATTATGATAGTTCATCTAAATACATCAATTAGATAAAACTCAGACGATGTCAATAACAAATATGATTTTATATGTGTGATTTTCGAACCAAAAGAAACGGATCAAATCTGATCAATTTGTATTTGCAAGAGACCAAAAAATTGTCTTTATCATTCAAATTCAAAATAATGTCAAATTTTACTTCATTTTTCACATCCAAACTTCACATATGAAAATAAAAAAAAACAAAAAAAATTAATTTTAATGAAAGCATGACCCCAGCCAAAAACAAAGCCCCTAGGATCTTGCAAAGGGCTACCGCTCTCATGGAACCACAATTACTTAGGGGTCTAATACCAAAAATCATAATAAACTAAAATTAGCTCGAACTCTGTACTTTCTGACTAGTTTGATTAATATTATAGTCACAATGGTCCTATAGTCATGTAATTGCACTAAAACATTTAACACATCATCCCATCTCTACAACATTAAACATCATTTCCCTTCAAACCCTCGACAACCCCAATCACATCTCGTGCCATTATTGTTGATATCAGAACTAATCACCACAACCACCGGTCAACGGTGTCTACACACTATAATTCATCGCGCGTCACCTCAATCCACCACCATCAGTGGCAGACCTAATAATTTATTTCATGGGTGTCGGTATTTTTCGATGTCTTGATGTTTATCACTCGCTTATATATCTCTTAAAGCGGATCTATAATATCAAATTCTAACGAACAGGTTTTGTTTGAGTATTTTTTATCCATTCTCTTCTCTCTCTACATCACAATCAAAAACAAACTATAATATGTGATTCTTAATGTCACTTATGTAAACTCTCCATCTATTATATATTTTAAGAAAAAATCATAGATTCTATACTTCATATAAAAGATTGCAAATTGTATGACTGGTTTAAAATTTTGAATTATTAGAAATAAGGAATAAAAGAAAACTTTAAAAGTATAACAAAATATCAATCTTATTACAAAGGTAAAATATGACAAATAAAAAATTTATAAAACAAATTAAACATAACTAATGGTGCAAACCTGCAATAAATATGAATTAATATTCATAATTTCCTATGCACTAGTACGTTATAACTTCCAATGCACACTACATAAAGACTTCGAACTATTAATTTGATTATATGCTTTTCAACATTCACTTCACACCCCATCTTGACATTTTCTTCTATTTTCATATGCAATATGCATAAGTCTCTTTTCTAAATCTTGGATCTCTCATTTCTTACTTGTAACATTTTAAAATCCTCATCTTTTATAAATTTTGGGTGTCTCTTCTCTTCCTTTTAATGATCCGATATCCTTGTGAGTGTCGGTGTCTAAAACTCTTGGGGGTTGTTTGAGTTTTGATCATACACACAGTACATACAAGAAAAAGTTTATGGTTGTCAGCTGATCCCCTTCCGCCTTCTCTAGGTCCGCCCCTGACCACCATGCACGACCTCAATCCACCAACTACTTGACAAATGATCTGTGGTTCTAGCTAGGAGCCTAGGAGGTTTAGAGAAACAATTTGTACTCTTCTAGGTGGTTTCTGAAAGTGCTTGTAGAACTAGGTAGTTAGCAACATGCACTAAAGATCTTATAAAAAATTTGACGGAAGGTGAGCACGAGAAGCGAACTCACCAATAATAATTAATTTATTTCTTTTCCAACTATTTAATTTAACATATTAGTTATGATTTTTTCTTTAATAATTTAAATTATTTTATCTTTTAGAAAAAATTCAGTACATAGTATTGTTCAAAACTTTTTTCGCCCTACATTCTATATACATTTTATTTTATTTTATTTAAAACCATATTTTATTCAAACTAAAATATTTGTGGATTTACAGGACCAAAAAACTAATTTTCAATAAAACTAGGTTTTGAATATGATTTATGTTAGAGCACAGATAAAAATATGATCAAACAAAACTATGTTTCATAGATTTATAAAAAGTGTATATTACTATATAACTTATTTAATATAATTTAAATTATATGCTAAGTAAAATGTTAAAAACAAAAAAAAAGTAATTATTGTTGGCAGAATCCTTGTGAGCTCACTTCACCGTCTAGTGAACTTGCTCACTTCAGTTCTATCTGATTTTGTACGAGTTAGCTTGTGCTAGTAACTTATACAAGGACTTTCAATAGCCACCTAAACACCTAAAATCACAAAAATTAATCCCTTGTAGATGTCACCAAATTATAAAAAAAAAACCCATATCTAGCATAAAGATCTAGGATCGAATACACATAGACACGAAAAAACTAACACATATATATGATAAAAAAGGAGAAGAGAGGTGATAGCCGGTGCTTAAATGGTGAAAGTTGAAAAGGGTCATATAATTATCATATATTTTTTTAAATTAATGTTAGTGAAAGAAGTTCATGTATCACAAATGTATTCTTTTTTTAATTCGCAACGAAATTTTGTTATAATTGTTAAAAGTTTTTTATGTGATACAATATTTTATGAAATTTAAATGATTCTAGCTAGTTAAATATTTTAGTAAACAAGTTTCAACACAACTTATTTGATAGCTCATAGTAAAAAAAATGATATATGTGTTTAGGGGAAGGATCAAATGAGAACTTACTTTTTTTATGAGAACTCTAAGAATCAATCTCAGTCGCAAGTTTTTAATGTCAAAATAGTAATTAATAAAAACATAATAAAAAAATTATAAAATGAAAAATAACATATAAATAAAAAAAATGAAAACACAAAAATGTTTCTCTCGTTTCCTTCTTTCATAAAAAAATAAATATTTTTTTATAAAAAATAAAAAAAATCTTGTGTTTTTACGAAATTCATTTTACATATATGTAATACCGGATTTACACATGTGTAAATCCGGTATTACACAAGTGTATAACTAGATTTATACATGTGTAAATAACTGGTAGACGATTTTTTTTAAAAGAAGTATATCAATATGGTATGCGTTAGAAAGATAAAAAAATAATTAAATTAATGGTGAATTTTTTTTAAAAAAATAATGTCGTGAAAAAAAGTTATGAACGTTTTAAAAAAATGATGGAAATGACATGTGACCTCCATGTGATATAAATTGTGTGACTCATATTGGTTACTAGAGTTTTCACAAAAAATAACACTACCCTATATGTCTAATAAACATATCTTTAATTAGATATGCATGTGTAAAACAATGAATTGTTAGACTATATATAAGCATACTTATTATCTAAGGACGAAGTTGGATGTTAATTATCAATTGCAAGTAACCCAAATTATAAGTTTTAATTAAGATGGCGTACTTACATCTACCGAAATGTTTGATGGTTATATCAACAAATTTGTTACATTCCTCATGCTTGGAAACATCCGCCGGTATAAAAACCACATTTGGTGATCCGTTTGCGCTCGCATATTGTGCTACGTGATGCAGTTGTTCCTCTCGTCTTGCAACTAACGCTAGACATGCTCCTTCTTTGGCGAACTCAATCGCCAATTGCTTAAAAAATAATCAATTTAAGAGAATTATTTTAATCACACACGCGCATATATCTTTTCAAGTTTGAAAATAGATGTTACCTCGCCAATACCAGTTGAAGCACCAGTAATGAGTACAACTTTTCCTGCAAGTTCTTCAGGATACACAGATTTGATGCAAAATCTCAAGAGATTTAACAATGAATATACAGGAACTAAGACGATGAGCAAGATGATTGAAACAATAGGAAGTACGACATTTAAAATAGCTTGAATCATATTCAAAGATGTATTCAAGTAGTAGTATTGTCACTGCAAACATGAAAAGATAAAACTAGAAATGAACATATAAAGTGAGACGAAATTTTAAAGCTTGTAGTTATTAATTATCCTTTGTCCTTGTCATGTGACACATGGCAAAAGTTAATGGATGTGTTAATTTTTACTACCTTTGTTAGTTGCATCCTTAAAACTTGTTAAATCATTAATAATTTATTATTATAATTTTAAAGGCAAAAATATATATTCGACTTGTTGCTTGAAGAGTGTACCCTGAAAATTATAAAACTTAACGTACATTTTACCTATTCTTAAAAATGTTAAACTTGAGAGAAATATTCTTATCTTACTATTATGTAAACTTTTGTAAATTACACAAATGCCCATGTCATTTTCTACTTTAAAAGAGTGTAACTATAAATGGACATATAAAGTGAGAGGAATTTATTATATCAACAATAAAGAAATTTATATGTACTAATTAACAATGATACATATGGCAAAATTGACAAGTGAGAGGACTACTCTTTCTCTATTATTATGTAATCTTTTGAAAATTGCACTAGGGCCCATGCAGTTTTTCTACTTTAAACGTTATCATGTGTAGTCCAATGTGTGTACGATCGATTCTAGCAATTGATGGGGGTAAAGTGTGGGTTTTATTTAATTCAAAATGGTTATTCTTTGTCCATTATAAATTAAATCGAGTCTTCAAAGTTATGTTGCGTGTTTTAGAAACTGATAATCCAGTGTTGTTTTAAATACATTCAAACTCTAAAGAAACTTGATATAAAGTTAAATTACTATTGAAAAATATTAGGAAAAAATAACAGCATAAAATAAATAAAAATAAAGGACAATAAATGTACAAAACAAATAAAAAATCTTGCAATTGGCATTTTGGTGTAATAACATGTGGGTGATAGTTTGAGCTTGAGATTTTTAAGACCTCATGTTCAAATTTGTAACACCCGGATATTTTAATAAAAAAGAAAAGAAAAAAAAAAGTATAAAGCAAAAAAGGTGAAATAATCCAAATTAAAGGGTTAAAGTTGTACAAGAGACAAACTTTAATATTATTATGTTTAAAAGTGGGCATGGCCGCCCACTCCCTCTGCTCACCAACTGCCTTCGATAGCAGCAAAAGAAGAAAAGCAGAGTTCATCGGTTTTCTAGAGAGAAGAAGGAGAAAATCGTCTAGAAGGTAAATTTTGTGTGTTTTGTTCGGTTTTAACTGAATTTTCAGCTTGTAGACTGAGTCTTATGTGTTTCTCTGTTTTCGGTTGGGTGTTTTTGGTGTGTTTAGGTGTTTGAACTCCAAGTGCTCTCGAGTTTGGAGGAGTTTTACTCGAAAGCTGCTGTAAGTGAGTTCTAAATCTCCAGTTTTTCTGTTTTAAACATGTTTTGGGGCTGAAATGCATGTAAACTGTTTTTTTGAAAATTTCAGTATGTTAACCGTATATGTTTCCCCTGTTTATATGGGTGTGTGTGTTTATGAATGTTTGACTGAATTACATGGTTGTATGCTTGTTTTATGAGCTTAGTATGCTAGATTTGGACTAGGATTATGTAAAAATAATGATCGGGAACTGAAAATTTGCATAAGTTAGAACTGGCATAGTGCCCATGCGCCTAAGTAACTGCCCATACGCCTAAGTGTTTCCCATATGCCCAAGTTTCCCATACGCCCAAGTACTCATGCGCCTGAATAGTACTCATGCGCCTGCATAGTTCCCACGCGCCTAAGTAACTACCCATGCGCCTAAGTGTTGCTCATGCGCCTAAGTTTTCCATACGCACAAGTACTCATGCGCCTGCATAGTACTCATGCGCCTGCATAGTTCCCATGCGCCTAAGTTTTTCCCCATGCGCCTAAGTTATTTCCCTATGCGCCCAAGTGTTCCCATGCGCCCAACTGTTCATGCGCCTACATAGTGCCCATGCGCCCACATAGTGCTCATGCGCCTAAGATGACTTAGAATTTTTCTGAAATTTTGGAAAAAATGGAAATTTATGATTAAGCCCTAGAATGTTTTGGTGGTTTATGTTTGATCATGTTATGCATGTTGTGGCATGTTATTGATGTTACTTATTACGTATTATTATGTGACTTTACGTGGTGTGTTAATGCTCTTATACGTAAAGTATTATATAATGAAAGTGAAAGGCATTATTAACGAAGTGGAACCTAATGAAAGAATGTAAAGTCTTACAAGCAAAGAGGTTCACAACTCATTGAGGGGTTGTTAGCTCAACTGTGTGCGGTTTAGCTAACACATGAGGATGCACACAGGGGTCAATCCTTGTGATTGACCAATATGTACGAAACGCCCTTGTCGCTTGCCTCGGTACTGGAGTCAGCTTCGTGCACAATGTTAGGGGTCTATTTATAGACTTCGGCCCAGTACCAGCTTCGTGCATAATGTTTGGGGTATAGCATATGACATGGGTCTAGATGAAAGTGAAAGATAATGATGAAAATACGAAATGAATGAAAAGAATGTTGAAAGATAATAATGATATTATCAAGTTGTACGTATGTTGTGTGATCACGAACAAAAGGGTTTTTACTAAAGGTAAAGTATTTTATTATATAAAACTAGAACTCACTCAGCAACGCTGACTTTTCATGCATTTCCAGTTGGCATGTAACTTGTTGCTCAGGATGGCACGAGGGAAAAGCTACTTGGCGAGCAAGACTGACATCCATCTCATACAATAATAATGATGTTGTTTTGTAATACAACTAAGTGATATTTTGTAATCTTGTAAACAACGATGTATTACCTGGCAAATGTATTTATTAAAGCATGAAATGGTTTTTGATGAATTATTCCGCTGTAAGGTTTTATTTACTTAATAAATTTTAATATGTTTTGTTATAAAAGAGGTTGTGATTGATCAACTGTGGTGTTCCCGGGAACGAGGTCTTACAAAATTTGATTTAGGGATTTTTTTCATAATGATGAGTTTTTTTTAATGGTGTTTCTAGCTGAGTCAGAACTAGACCGTCAAAATCAGTATGGACGGTTGACATTTGTTTTTAGTAAGACTTATTCAAGTATTGGGTGTAGTTACAAACGCCGTTAAAAAAAATAATAAATCCTTAAATGTTTTTGCTTTAACATATTAAGTGTGTGATACGTTTATAATAATTATTTTGGCAAATTAAAAAAAGAACTAATAACAAGTAAAGTTAGTAACAACGAGGTATATTTAACATCACTCATTGTTACACGGAAAGAAAAAACATGCGAGCTAAATATTCGGTTTCGACCTAACTAAGGTTACTTGCATAAATTTGCTATTAAATCTCTTTAGGTCTAGTCCAACTTACAAGCTCATGCTTAAGTGATGTCAAAAGGACGTGCCTAGCTAGTGTGCTTCCAATTTTGGTCGTACTCATCCTTGATAGGCTGCAACTAACAATGTTAAGCTGCAACCAAACAACTTTGATGTGGGTATGTTAAAAGCTTTAATAACAATACAAGAAAATTTAATGTAACTTAACTTTTGTAGATTTAACGCCCCTTTATCGACTTCTAAGACCATTGTCAACAGGGCTCATGGACGCACATTAACGGACTCCCCTTCACTCTACAATCCTCTTTTCCTCCTCTAATAATATTCCCTTGTGAGCTTTCACGTTACTCATCTCCTCCCTTTTTTCTCCACGCGAGCTTACGGATGTAAACAAATTCCTTATCGTCTCGGAGTTAGAGATGATCTAAGTTATAAGAAAAATAATACAAAAGAAAAGAATGTATTTTTATCTTCTTAAGTTCGGAGGGAAAGGTTGAAAACTAATGATTTTACAATTATACGGTTATAGTTTATTCTTAAAAAGGATGAAAACGAAGAAATTAATACTTTTAAAATATTTTATTATAGTTTCTCTTCCTCCCAATGCCCAAAGTGGAGGAAGTTATGTATAAATTTTGAGTTAATTAGAAGGTTCTCAATAGTAAAGATTGATTTTACTAGAAGAAATGTTTAAAAGTATGCACGATCCTTATCTTGCTTGAGAAAAACTTATGCCTATAATTTTATAATTTCTTTCTTTTGCCACACTTTAAAAAACACAATGACAATTCATGTTTTATTTTAATTTTGTTGTTTTGTCATTGTTTTAATGTATTATTAAAGTCTTTCAGTTTAATTAGCTTTAAGCACACGAGGAAGACAACGTAACATGGAGTAAAGTTGATTTTGTCCATGCAATGTCATATCATGATTGATCATTGTCGAGTTATTTTTGCCCTTTGGAATCCGATCGACCGTGGAAATGGTTCTAAAATTTTGGTGGCTCGTCATTTGAATCCAACTTGTGGGAGGGTAAGAGTTAAAAACATTTTTATAACGGTGCATCTAAAATAGAGCTGGAAAAACATATTGTGTTGTGTTAAACAAGTCGTGTTTAACACCATACGTTTAACCAACTATTAAATCCGAACATAACACGTTTATTCAAATGTTTCATTGATGTAAACACTAGCAAAAAAATTTAATAAACGGTTTGTACGTCAAGACAGTTTAACGCAAAGAAATATAACTAGTTGAGTAACATGAATGACACGATATGATTAGAACCACTAAATATAGCAGCTCGATAACATGAATGAAGAACAAGACTATCTATATTATAATACTAAAAGAGTAACTTAGAGGGACACTTGGTATATTCTTAGACCCCCTAATTTTATTTTTTCCGCCTCTCTCTCCTCTTAAATAATTACCTAAATTAAAAAATATTAAATAATTTTGATTTTTTTAGATTAATTTTTTAATAAATTAAAAAAGAGGTCTTTTTATTAATATTATTTCTAGAAAATAAAATTTTATAAAATAGAGTTTTTTTCTAAGACATCTAACTTTTTTTAAAATATAAAATATTTTAATATTGGTTTTTTTAAAAAGTAATTTTTTTATAAACTAAAATAATTAAAGTTAGGAGATACAATAAGAAATTTTAAAAATAATATTTTTTTAATAAGGTTTGTTTTGAAAAAATATTTAACTTTTTTTTAAAAAAAGTTTAAAAACAATTGGTTAAAAATTGATATTATTTTATTACTTATAGTTGCTACTTACACATAATTTTAATCATATCTTATTTTAGAATATTATTTTATACTTTATAAATTTTTATTATATTTAATATTTTATTTTTTAACCCGTATAATACACGGGTTTACTAACGTTAGTTTTAAATCTATATATAATACTAAGAAAGTAACTTAGGATGACACTTGACACATTCTTAGGCCCCCTAAGTTCGTTTTTGCTGCATCTCTCTCATCTAAAATAATTATCTAAATTAAAAAATATTAGATAATTTTAATTCTTTTTTAGACTAAATTTTTTTAATAAATTAAGAAAGATGTCTTTTTATTAATGTTATTTCTAGAAAAAAATTTTTTATAAAATAAGAATCTTTTCTAAAACATCTAACTTTTTTTAAATATAGAAAATTTTTTAAATTAATGTTTTTAAAAAAATGATATTTTTTAATATGGTTTATTTTGAAAAAGTATTTTAACTTTTTTTGAAAAAAAGAGTTTAAAAATTAATATTATTATTTTATTATTTATTGTTATTACTCATATGTAATTTAATCATATCTTATTTTAGAATATCATTTTAACTTCATAAATATTCATTATATTTAATATTTTATTTTTTTAACCCGTATAATAAACGAGTTTACTAAAGTTAGTATTAAATAAATAATAATCAACATTCTAGCTCACGATTTGACCTGTCAAAAGATTCTTTTTAAGTCTAAAGAATACCGTTTCATTTGGCTGTATATTTCGCTATGACAATAAACAAACGTTAAGGTCAATCTTTGTCAAAAGTCGGTTTGTACTTAAAAGAGTCTGTTTTATGCATGGTAAGTTTTATGTCGTCTTGTCACAAGTCAAGAATAAAAAAATGATTAAAACTTTTAGATTTAGATAATGAAGGTAAATTTACTAAGGTTGCTACATATGTAGTGTACAATGAGGTTTTTGCTTATTTGTGACCTAATAATCGAAAGTTGTTATGTCATATTTAATATAATGTAATTGGTTTTATTTGTGTTTTTATGTTATTTAATAATTAACTCTCCCTATTCCGTGTAATACACGGGTAACTAAAACTAGGGAGTAAATAAGCAACTTAATAACACGTGTGTCATGACATGTTTAACATGAATAATTACAAACCCGCTTAACACAATTAACAAGTAATAAATAAATAACTCCCATATTAAAATAAAATAAAATTTATGAAATTAACTTACAAACCATAATATCTTTAAAGAACAATCCTTAAAAGAAATATCCATAAAACTCACGTAGTTTGGATCAATGGGACATAAAAGTGTCATATAAACATGTAAACTTATTTAACACGATTACTTGAATGGATTTGGTGAGTTGAAGGCTTAGTTTATTAAAATGACTATGAGTGGTTTGTTAAAGGTTTTGTCAAATATGTATGAAAAGCCTCAATGTTGAATAAGGCGTCCTTGATATGCTTCATTTATTGTTCAAGCTAATGAATTTAATTAGACCATAACCCGGTAAGGATTAGTTGGGATTAAATTTGATACTGAAATTTAGGCGTTACTTCTTATATCTTTTTATCTGAGAGTTGGTCTGCGACTGTGATAACAATTAGTAGTTTATTTGGAAGTACTAAGTTTACTTTTGAAGGTATTCAAGACTTGATTCGAGGGGACACAATCGAGGCAGAAGAAGAAGCCGGTTCAGACATCAAAAGAAAGTTACCTGTTTGGATTGTAAACATGTAGGGTATTTTAAAAATCAGTGTCCAAATAATTGAAAAGATGTTAGTCTTATATATAGTTCTACTATGCCATTAACATGCCAAAGCTTTTATCACCCGATCCCTTTACCCCAAAACCAAACTGTTTTAGTTTACATATAGAGTCATGTAATGTTAGATCTTGTCATAACTAAGTTGTCAACTCTAGTATAAATAAAAACTAAGGGAGCGTTTGGTTCGCTGAATTTGTTGGAATTGGAATTAGAAGGAATTGTATTTTGAATTTAATATTTTCTAAAGGATTTGGAATTCAAGGGAATTATAATTTACAAAGGGAATTTAAATTCCAATGTATTTTTAATGACAAAACACTTATAAAGAAATTGGAATTTATCACCCATTGCAAACCATCACCACCTCAATTACCACCGATCATCGCCGCTACATACCACCGACCGCCGCCTCCGTCACTGCCGACAATCGACCGCGACCACCAACCGCGACAATCGGGCGGTGTAAACGGGCGTTTGTAGGCGGGTTTGGTTGTCGGGGGCAGGGCGACAAGCGAGCAATGAGTGGGGCGTCAAATAAACGTTTTTGGGTGATCGATGGAAATCGGATGTCAAGGGCGACAACGACCGTAGTCGGAGGTAGTGTTTGGCGGTGGCAGGCGTCGATGGTCGGGGGTGGCGGCAGACGGCAGCAGCGGTCGGGGTCATCAGCGACCGGCGGTCAGGGTAGGTGGTCGGGGTCGGCGGCGGTCTTGGCGTCGGGGTCGGCGCAGTCGTGGGCGTCGGCGACGGGCGGGGGCATTGGCGGTGGTCGGCGGCGGTCGACGAGGTCGGCAAGGGTTCGTCGGTAGTGTCGGTTGGCGGTGAGCGGGGATGGTGGCGGTCGGTGGCGGAGGCGGGTAGGGCTGCAAACGAACTGAACGTTCAGCGAACAGTTCGTGAACCGTTCGGCGGGAAGTTCGTTTATGTTCGTTCATTTAGTAAAGGAACGAACACGAACAAGAAAATTTCGTTCGTTTAGTTAAATGAACGAACATGAACACGAGCCGTGTTCGTTCATTTATGTTCGTGAACGTTCGATAATGTGTTCGTTTATGTTCGTTAATGTCCGTTCGTGAACGTTCGACAATGTGTTTGTTTATGTTCGTTAATGTGTTCGTTTATATTCTTAATTTTTGTGTCAGTTATTTTTATGACTATTATATCAAGTATATTTTCATATTTATGTTAAGTACTTGTTTATTTTTGATTGATTTTGTGTAATGTTTGTAATATAAATGTAAATTTTATTCTAAAATAAATCTATAGTCATTTGTATTCGTTTGTATTCATGAGTTTTTTTTTGTGTTCGTCATGTGCATGAACAGTTGTTTGTGTTTGTTTGCTTATGATTATGTTCATTTGCATTCGGTATGTATTCGTGAACAGTTCATGAACATGTTCATTTTCTTAATGAACGAACACGAACAAAGAATCTCGTTCGGTAAGTGTTCGTGAACAGTTCATGAACAAGTATATTTCTTAACGAACGAACACGAACAAGGCCTTGTTCGTGTTCGTTCGGTTCATTTGCAGCCCTAGAGGCGGGGGTCGGTGGAATTTGAAATCCTCTAAAATTTGGAAGGATTTTGATATCCTTCATTTGAAGAAATTTGAGGGAATTAATTACAATTCCAATTCCTTTCGCAACCAAACACGTTAATAATGAAATTCAAATTTTAATTCCATCAAATTCATTGAATTCCTGAGTACCAAACGCTATTTCCCTTGCCCCTTGGAACAATTCATTGGTAGTGAACGAGTAGTGCGTGGAAACAATTATTGCTTTGTGAATTATAATATACGCCAAAGTCATAACATAACAACATTAAACTTTATGATTTTGATCAACTATGAATATGTTTATAATTATGTGTCTAACACCGTGTGCAATATGCAATATGTTTTGAGGCACAAATTTTACGCATGTGACGTGCAAGTTCTATGCTTGTGTTTTGGCACAAATTTAATTTATTGTTGTAATAAGTTTTGTTGTCATGTTAAACGAATAGCTAAACACATTTTTTAGAATATCTTCTAGACTACTCAAATTAACCAAATAAATCTGCACATTGTAGAATTTAAACATTTAACTTCTTTTAAAGAATGGAGACACGTTACCATCAGGGTATCCCTTATAAACAAATTACTACATGTATTCTGAACATGCTAACCATTTGTTGGAATTGAATAACCATCTATATTGTCATGTCATGGCAATATTCCAAGTCCATAATAAAATTAGACTTAAACACCCATAAGTTCGATTCTCTTACATAGTTTACGTGATCAAGCTTTCATAATAAATCATATTACTTCATTTATACATTCATGTACTTACTACTTTTAAGAGAAAACTCCATTAACACAATCACTCGAACATGATATCATTAAGTTGAAGATATATAATCCTGAATGGTGGGATTTTAACTGTTTCTCTTTGATGAGATCTTTGGCCAGGATATGAACACAAAGTGCATAATTGAGTTGAGAATTTCGGGGCATAATAATTTCCACACTAATATTGTCGTCGCCCATGAAGGCACTGTCAAGTGTTTATCTCCGCGTTTAGTGCTACTAACAATCTCCTTGGCACACGCTTTAACCGATAGCTTTGGTACCCATTGTGCGTTTGACTGTAGTATAAACCAAGAATTAATCAATCGAGAAGAGAAAAGAAAAAAAGCGAGGTATGAATGCACCAACGAAGTACCTTATGTAAATGTTCCTCGTTGGTTAATCGCGTCCCGACTAATCCTGGAGTTATTATAGATATATCGATATCTGAACCGACTTCAATCCTCAAAGTTTCAAAGAAACTTAGGAGTGCCTCTTTACTTGCCTGTGACATCATGTTTTATTAGTTGATTTTGTTACTTGTTACCTTCTTTAACAAGTAACCCTTTTCTTGCTTGAGACGGAATCAAGATGATACTTACATTATAGATGGTTACTCTTGGGGTGGCAAACCAACTCCCACAAGAACATATCGCGATTATTTTCCCTTTGTTCTTCTTTAAATGTGGAAGTGCAAAATGTGTAGTGTAAACTGATCCCCAAAAATTGACATCCTAGAATACCAGAAAACATCAAGTTATGAACATTAAGTTTACCTCACTAAATATATACTATAGATTTATAAAATATTCAAATTGAAAAAAAAAAATTAGTAACAATTGATACACTACTAAACAAAGTAGCAACAAAGATAAAAAGTTACCAACCGAACGACAAAAATATGACAAGTATTTAAGATGCAGCTAACCACGTATTAATAGCAGTTTATACAACAAAAATACTACTGACTAACTAGACGTACTTTAATTAACTAACCAACCCCTATTAACAAACTATATTCATACTTTTACAACATGTGTGCATCAAAATAAATGGAATCTATAAAATAAGAATAAAAAAAGAGTGAAAGGAAGATATATACCATGACCGAAGTGTGATCGGGGACACAAGTTTGGTCTTCAAATAAACCAAATGTTGAGATTGCAGCATTGTTTACGAGGTAATCCACTGTTACGACAATTTTACACTTTAAATATTTATATTACAAACATATAATTATATAAAGCTAAAGGACTAAAATCAGATAAAAAACTATATTTACAAATGAAATATAAATGTCAATCACCCTACAAATCATTTAGTCGAAGCTATATTATAAAGTTACAATTAATAAACTAATAATCAAAGTTATTAAAAGAATAAACCCTTTTATCTATTAACTAAAACTTAATTAACATATTTGAATAAGGGTAAGGAAACCTACTGGGTGGAGGCTCACATAAAGACACCTTTAAAGAGTACATGGCCTTCCTCGAAGGTGCAATGATGTATTCGTAAGATGTATGAAATACAATAACCAATTTTTTTGTATAATTTTCTTTTTTATTAGAAAACTAATACTTTTATTTTATTTCAATAAACCAAGGGAAAACTATGAAAAATGCGTATCTTCGGATCCTGCCACGCAAACTAGTCATGACCCGCTATGGCCAGAGTATAGCGGGGAGACCGAAAGATGGATCACATCTTCGGGGCAAAGACCGCCATTTATCCCTATTTGTCATTATCATATGGGTGAGCGGACGATTTTGAGCATCGAGAGATTGTACATGCCTCATCCGGATTCACAGGTGTATGATATATTTATTTTATCGTAAAAAATAAGCTAATTTTTTGTTTATTTTTTGTAGAGGGCTGCTTTGCAAACTTTTTCGGAGACAGTCAAGAGACGGCGAAAAGCTAACAGGAAAAGAAAGAACCAACTCGAGTCGACAATAGCTTAATTTTTGGTCAAACAAAAGCAAGACCTAAATTGATCTTGAGACCCGACACTAGCATGAGATCAGACACCTCCCCATTTAAATCGCCATTACTAAAATAAATTAAATATAAATTTTTGAAAAACTTTATAAGTTCTGTTGGTAATATCTGTCAGTAACTTTTTATTAATAAAAATGTACTGCATGTTTGTAATTCGGTAGTTCGCTTGTTATACCTCTGATGATATTTCATTGGTGAACTACTAACAAAAGGTTGTCGAAAACTCTATAATTTCAAAAATCTATAATTTTAGAAAGTCAATAGTTAATTGTTAAACCTATTAACTAGCTATTAATGATGTTTATACAATTTAAATCCTATGTTTAATACAGTTAAATGATTACTAGAGGATTTCTTTTAATACGACTATAAAACTGAGGTAGAGACCTTAGTTTAAAGTCTATGAATATTGATAGAAACACATCACGAATATGTGTTTGTTAAGGAAGTCTTGAACATAAGTGAAATAATCAATTTGCTTTGATATGCTTTACGCATGATATACATGACTTGGCATAACTATTTGAAATTTATACAAAAAATAAAAACTATTTAATATATAAAAAATAAATTACTAGTTTTACGTTAAGAAAAACATAAGCATCACCAAAATGATGGCCAAAATTTAAGGATCATTGTCCTATAAGAACTTCACACTACAAAAATGGAATTTCATATATTAAAATATTAATTCTAAGAGGATGATGGTTTATACTAGTTTGGATTTCAATTTGTGAAAACAAAAACACCATAGTAACTGCATCAAGTTTTAGCAACAAACATTAAGAGTTAATTACACGATTTGGTCCTTGGTTTGCCCATATTACAATATTGGTCCTACCTTTTAAGAAATTACAGGTTTGGTTCTTACTGTTTGCCAACTCATAACATGATTGGTCCCTGACACTAACTTATGTTAGATTTTGTTAAATGGATGTGAAAAGACCAAAATACCCTTTATTTTTATTATTATGAAAAGACGGCCTGCGCACTACCGTCGCCGCCCCCCCTGCGCACCACCGTCGCCGCCCCCCTCTTGCGCACCACTGTCGCCGCCCCATCGTCGCCGCCATACCGCCTGCGCACCCCTGTCGCCGCCCCACCACATGCGCACCACTGTCGTCTCTGTCTCCCGACCGGTATTGATGGTTGTAGTATGGTGGTCCGACGATGGTTCTGGTGCGACCCACATTAATTTGATTTATATTTTAAATATTTTTTCTTTTAGTGCGGGGGTATTTTAGACTTTCACATCCACTTAACTGAAAAACTTAACAGAAGTTAGTGTCAGAGACCAATCGTGTTACGAGTTGACAAACAGTAAGGACCAAACCTGTAATTTCTTAAAAGTTAGGACCAATATTACAATATGGGTAAACCACAAGAACCAATCGTTAAACCACAAGGACCAATCGTGTAATTAACTCAACTTTTAATGTAAGTAATGTAAAAGATTCTTATGTAATAGGCTACAATTTCTATAGAATTTAACTTATTTAATAGCTAATCGTAAAGAATATATAATCAATTGAAATTCATTTAAATTCATTTTTTTTACTTACCTATAGAATATTTAGCACTCCAAAGAAATGTACAAATTAACATTCTAATTCCACTAAAAATTTAACAAACAAACAACTTATCAATTTTAATAAGATTTTACTCCAATTTCAATTTCAATTCCAATTTTATTTTCATTTTCAATTTCTTTACAACACATTATGTGAATACACGACCCCTTAATATGATTAAAAGGGATTATGAAAAAAATGAAAATAAAGATATGTGTCATTTATTGGTTTGAAGTATATATATCCTTATTTATAGTTTAAGAACAAAATTGGTTGGTTGCTATCATTTGTAATTAACCCTATTAAAAACAACAAGGAAAGTGATGAATATAATTAAAGATCGTGTACTTACATCTACCGAAATGTTTCATGGTTTGATCAACAAATCTCTTACAATCGTCATGCTTAGAAACATCAGCAGGTATCACAACCACATTTGGTGACCCCATTGCACTCGCGTATTGTGCTACCCGATCCAGTTGTCTTTCTCGTCTTGCAACCAACGCTAGACACGCTCCTTCTTTTGCAAACTCAATTGCCAAGTGCTTCAAAAAGTTCAAAGAATCATATGTGTGCATATATATTATCGTATATATAATTTTAACTAACACATGTACAAGTACATGATGAAAACACATGTTACCTCGCCGATACCAGTTGAAGCACCGGTGATAAGTATAACCTTTCCTGCAAGTTTTTCGGGATGCAAAGATTTATAACAAAACCTTAAGAGATTGAACAACCACAATATAGGAACTAATATGATGAACAAGATGACTGAAGCAAGAGGAAAAACAACATTTAAAATCGTGTGAATCATATTCTAAGATGTGTTCAAATAGAAGTTTTGTTCTTCGAATTTGGGGAAATTAAAAGTAGAAAATGAACAAATAAACTGAGATGGAATTTATTAAACCAACACGAAAGAAACTTATAGGTGATAATTAATAGTTGCCCTTGTCATGCCCATGATACATGGAAAAAGTTGAACGTGTGAGGAATACTAGTTTTCTATTATTATGTAATCTTTTGAAAATTGCAAAAACACCCATGTGATTTTGCACTTTAAACTGTTCCCCCATGGACTCAAATTTTAACGATTTTACCAATAACTGAGGGTAAAGTACTATGGGGTTTCTTTTGTTGATAATATTTCTTTTGTTAATTACACATATGTTCGGTTTTGACGAAGTAACAGTTTTATGTACTAAGTAAAAAATAATAATTTCAGGTATTAATTTTTAGTTTTGTATTAAGTTTGAGCATTAAATTTAATATTTTTATTTATATTATTGTATGAGGGTAAATTTTAATACTTAAACCTGTTACTTTCGTTATATTTTCTATTTTATTAGGGTGAAAAATTAGTATTAATACCCGGACTTTTATAAAAGTTAAAAGAATGATTTTGGAAGTGATATTCTCTACCATATATGAAAAGTAGTATCATTTGGATGCTATTTGATGTCAAATACGGTAGGAAGTGGGCGAAAGTTTCAAAATTTTATGATATTTTCGTCCAAGTTACTTTAAAAAGTAGTAAAAAAACATTGTTAAACATGTCGAAATATATTCACAACAAATTTCAATCATTAAACGACAAGAATGATTTTATTTAAATGTTAAATTTACTATCGTAATAGTATAGTTCTATCGTAATAATATAGTTTTTAATCATATTTAGCATGATAGTTACAAGAGTTAATTACATGGATGGTCCCTGTAAAATGTTTTTGGTCTCAAACTTGGAGTGGACGCCTTTTACCGTTAACTAAAAGACTAAATAAATGAAAAAAAACACCATAAACCTGAAATTTGTCACGACGAATGAGGTTTTTGGGTGGTGTGGCGGTGGTTATGGAGTGGAGGCGAGAACCACCACCGTGATGACGATTATTCCATTTCGGCTTGCACCTTTCCCTCGTTCCTCCAGTTTAGCCTATTTCGTTACGGTGGTGTGTCATTGGCGGTAGTGGTATGCTGGTGGCTAGCGGTGGCAAGGGATGGTGACGGTGGTATGGTGACAGGGCCAGTTTGGGATCATACCTACAATATAAGCATTTTACAGGGACCATCCGTGTAATTAACTCTAGTTACATTTTACGTGTGCGTTTCAAATATCCGCTTTAACCTAACTAATATTACGCGGTTTTAACATGTCAGCATAGTTAGGCCTTGTCCAAGTTACAACCTCATGATTATGTAGTGTTAAATAAACATTGCTAATTAATATGCTACCAAACTTTTAAGTACTATGTAGGGGTTGGGACATTTTGCTTTCTCGTCTTGACTACAACTCTACAAGCAGGGATAGGTAACCACACGATATTGATGTGTGTAATGCCAAGAAGAGTAGAACTTTAATTATTAACCATGTCTTTCGTTAGGTTGAATTAAATAAAAACAAATGTATTCTAAATATTGTAAACTTAAAATTGTGTTCTCGAGCTCTAATTAAGTTGAAATGCAAAAGAAATACCAAATTGCCTATGGTCTAACGATAGCAAGTTGTCCAGAAAAAATGTCACTTGCCATGTGTTTAAGGATTCAAGTCCCAAAACATTATAAAAGTATAATAAATAATGTTTGAGTTAAAATTTTTAAAAAATTAAAGAAACGTGTGATGGATTAAAAACAATATATATAATTTAGAGAGAATTGTTGTTTTCCTCACTATATTTTAGTTATCTTTGTTATTTTCATACGAAAATGTTTTTTTCTTGCATTTCGCTTCTCAAGGTTTGAAAAAGTTGCAATTTTCATCCAAAAACATGAATTCTGTGAATGAAATTTAATTAGCAACACATAAACATAAATTAAGATTTTTTTTTATATGAAAATTTACATAAGTTCCTTTTTAAGATGAATATTTAACATTTTAAAATAACAAAGCTAACATTTTTTATGAAAATGATAACTTTTTCAAATCTTGGAGAGGCAAATACAAAAAAAAAAAAATTTGGATGAAAATAGTAAATATGATCAAAACACGAGACAAACGATAGTTTACTCTATGCTTTATTAGGATGTCGGCATGAATAATGTATATTTGTTCTGGATTTTTTTCACTAATAAATAAAAGGGAATGGATCTATATATTAGACTATGTTTAACGCCTACACCATGACCAGTTGGTGACTGACATAGAGTGCACGGATACATTAGATTGGATGAAATTAAAAACATATTATATTTAATCGGTCTCGGGTTTAAATAAACTTATATCAAAATGTAGACAATATGCTCACAATAAAATTAATTATATGTAATGGTAGATAAAAACACGTTGTAATTTTGTATTTAGAATTAAAAAAAAAGGTTACATTGCTAATAAAATAAACGTCTAAGAAAAACGAAAATGAATGTAAAAATAAAAGAAGTAACGTATTCAACCTGTCTCGGTATGTAGATAAGAAGAAAGTAAAAGCGTATTATGTTAAACATTTCTCAATTATGAAAAAAAAACATATATTAAAGATACACACACACACATAGGGTAGGGTTATCTTGATAACCTACATTTTTTATGAGAACTCTATAAACCAATATAAGTCACATATTTAGTCACATGCAAATCACATGTTATTTTCATCTTTTTTTTTAAACGTCTATAACTTTTTTCACGACACTATTTTTTCAAAAATCACCTTTAATTTCAGTATTTTTTTTACCTTTCTAACACCTAACATATTGATATACTTTTTTTTAAATATGGTTTTACACACGGATTTACACATGTGTAATACCGGATCGAATTGACACATGGGTAAATCCGGTATTACACATGTGTAAAACAAATTTTGTAAAAAAAGAATTTTTTTTATTTTTTTTATGAAAGAGGGAGAAGAGTGAAACATTTTTGTGTCTTTATTTTTTTATTTTTATGTTATTTTTTATTTTATAATTTTTTTTATTATGTTTTTGTTAATTACCATTTTGCCATTGAAAACTAGTGACTCACATTGGTTCGTAGAGTTGTCACAAAAAAATGAATCTCATTTGATCCCTCCCATATATACATCTATATATATATATATATATATATATATATATATATATATATGTGTGTGTGTGTGTGTGTGTGTGTGTAATATATATATATATATACCACAATAGGATATACGAAATTTAACAAAATATTATATTTAAAAAGTCATAAGAGATACAAAATACATGTAAAATTATTTATAAGGTGTAAGACAATATGAAACTTAGAAATAAACTCAATAAAACTATAGGGTGCAGTACTGTAACTAAGAATTAATAAAAGAAACTAAGGAAACACAAAAATGGGAATAGTGGAAAAACGAAAGAGGTTGTTGATTGAGATATATTATACTATGATATGTTTAATTTATCTATAATTCAATATAAATTTTATTTAAAATCGGGTAATTCAATAATTCAGATAAAATCCCACTAGTTATTGTGAAAAGTACTTTATTTTCAACTAATAATTGGTAAGATAAAGTAAAAGTAGCGGGGACAAAATTAAAGTAAAAAAACAAATATGCCCTCGATGTCTAATAAGAAGATCATTTTGTTATTCTTGTTGTAAAGTGCTACATCAGTCAAAATATGATATTATCAATTGATAAAAAGCGTGAAACTAACTCATTTGATAGAGTTTTTTTTTTTTTTTTTTTTTTTTTTTTTTTGTCTTTTGCCTCTTAAATTAGAGTAATTTAAAAATTAAAACATAATAGATTTGTGGTTATAAAAATAAAATGTTTTATCAATTGATGCAAACAGATAATATATAATGGTGTACATGTTTCTGAAAGTTATTTCAATAATAGAATAATTTATCGTAAAATAGTAATGTGGATTCTAATATATTTCCTTTAGTATTTATATAATTGTTCATTTTTGACATTGACAATAATAGAATATTTTTATCGTAAAAAAGTAATGTGAATTCTAATATATTTCCTTTAGTATTTATATAATTGTTCATTTTTGACATTGACAATTTAATAATGGCTTTAACTAGTAAACAAATCAAATGACATTTACATTATATAACATGTTTAAAGTTTCATAACCACTCTAAAGGGAAAAGGCTTTGTTTATATAATTTATATATTTATTAGCAAGAAATTGATTCATCAATTTATCCTTGAAATCTTTCATTAATCTTTTCATGTTTGTCACATCCCGGCAGAAACGTGAAATGCTTTGGTGTGACTATTGGCATAAAACACATTGATTACAAAGTAAACAATTACAACAAATAGTTATAATAAGTATATCATTAACCATTCATAACTTTCGGGTTACATTTCATAGAAACATATAAAATTTGTCATTTTTCAGACTTTTACATATTTTCTAGTAACCCTATTATAAAAAGTTTATCATAACCACTTCATATAGTCTTTCCAGCTAATAGTAGACGTGAATATCCACGAAGGTGCTGAGATCCTCTAAATCCACGGTTACTCGGATACAAAGCTTCCCTATTATATCATACCAGCCACTATATAGATTGTATGTAAACACAAAGTTATAATACATACTGATTACCTGAAAAAGCATACTCAAAATAGTTAACATAAAGTTTGTGAGAACATAGGTTTAATAACTTATCGAAAATTTTCTTATTGATGCAACATAAATAAAATTACAACCAAACCTACTTATATGCCAAGTGATTTATAACTGTTATACATATAAATCACAGAATCAAATATTATAACATCACAACACTTATTTTGTTGCTGCAGGAAACATGTTCCTAAGTAGCGCTACCTATATTATCTGACGGTTCCTTATATGAATTAATGGTTGTAACTTATGACAGAAAATAACAGTAACTTAACAAAATTCTTATTCATATTAGCATCAATATAACAACCACAGCATGTTTTTTCTCCCAAAACTTATAAATAAAAAGGGGTTATGTTACTCACCTTATTTCCAGCAACAAAACTCACTTATTTTCTATAAAAATAATTTATATGTTAGAAATTAATCTTATTTCTTTAAAATTTTCAGCATTTATCTCTTAATTCAAGTAAAACTTCTAAAACAGTATCTACGGCTATCCATAAATTACCAAATTTTATAAAAAGTAATATCTTATAATTCAGATTAACATATAAAAATCTCAACTAATACTTATTTACAGATAATTTCTTAGATTACAAGTTTCACATTAAATAGCAGAAATAGTTACAGGTCTCTAAAAATTCCAAAATTTATACAAAAGGTTTTACACAATATTTAAAATTTTATATAAAATTTTCATTATTTTACCTACTGTTTTGTTATTATTCCCTATTTTCTTAATATTTTTCATCCCAAAATATATAACTTTATCACACAAGTGAACTAATTCATAGAATTTATTCTGTACTTCCAATATAATGTTAGAATCATTATAAAATTTTTCTATATTTTTATCATTTTCAGATCTTCTGTTTGGTATTTTTCTTTTATTTTCTTGAATTAATCATAATAATTAATATATCCAATAAAATTTTCCCAAAATTTCCAGATTATTATTTTCAATATTTTCTAATGGATTTCTAAATTTTATTCCCATAATCATAGTCATTTAAATACTTAATCTATTTTACGTTAACAAATTATAAAATAACACATGTTTCAACCCTTTATTATTAATTGAATCTCTTTGTTTTTTTTTAAAAAATCTCAAACTTTCTGTTTTATAATTTAGTTATTGATTTCATTTGAAAATCAAAGTCTTCATAAGGTTGGTAAATAGTTTTAAAACATAAAGGGTTTGATCTATATGTATGTTAAATACATATACAACCTTATAAACTTGTTAATCATATATTTTTGAGGATCTAACCTTGATTAGAAGTATAAGAAAGGTTTAGAGAATTGTTCTTTAGCTCTTGATGATCCAACTTGGTGTGGTTGTTCTTGATCTTGGAGTGTTGATCACAAGTGTATTGGTTGAAGATGATTGAGATGATGATATGGAGCTTATGATGATGGTGTTTGGTTGTTATTGGAACCGTGAGAGAGCAGGAGATTGGTAAGGTATAGGAACCGATAGTGAGTAAGAGATGGTGGCGGTGGTCGATGGCTGTGGTGTTGGTGGTGTTGTAGCCGAGAGAAATAAGGGAGGTGTAATGGATGTGGTGGCGGTTTTGTGGCCTTGATCAACCAGGAGAGTGACACCAAGGCTAGTAATGATCACCCTTAGATGTAGAGTAGATATGTTTCAAGTGCTTAGGCATGATAAGTGTATTTGTTAGGATAGGTGTCAAGTTTAGGCAGTGATTAGTGTAATGTTGATAATGATGTTATGGGAGGGATCTTCGGCCGATGGTTTGTGGTGGAAGGAAGATCACCTTGATCTTCATGATTGCTTTCACACATAGGGTGATGAGGTGTGTTTTAGGTTTTGAAGGTGTCACTTGATTATGCATGATATGTGTACATTAGGATAGGTGTTAAGTTTAGAGGGATGATTAGTGTATATGGAATGCTAGATGTCACCATTTGGTGCTAATGATATTCTTAGTCATTAGGTTAGTGTTAATAAGTTGCTTAGCCACTAATCCATGTTGTTTCATATCCTAATGAGTCGATTACAAAAGTTAAGTTGATGGTTTAGTAGCATGTTTAAGTATTTAGGATTAGTTTGGTTTAAGTTCTTCATGTAAATTTTCCAAAAGTTATCTCATTTGGTTATTTTTGATTAAGTTGAAATTTTAGTTCATTATTCATTAAATGAAAGCATAATATGATGTCAAGTAACTAATCACATAATCTTATAATTAATATCTCACAATATCACAAAAGTATACATACATATACACGTAAAAAATTATACATACATGTAACTATGAAACATACACACATATTTATATATGTTAAAATATATAGATAAAAATATTTGTCACATAAAGTTACCTTAAAACTTTTAATTTAATATAAGTACACATATATATAGAATTAACTTATATTATTCATTTGTATTAATTTTATCTAACCTAGATTTTCGTGTCGTCACAATGTTGAGTCTTTGGTTAATGTCGTAATAATGACAGTAAATACTTGAGTGTTGTAGATCGCTTCATGCCGAGTCTTTGGTTAATGTCGTAATAATGACAATAAATTCTTGAGTAGTGTAGATCGGTGGTATGTTGCATACGAAAAATAACTATTGGTGATTATTGTTACAAGTTAAGTATTTTTATTATCATCGAAGGAGGATTTTTAAAACCTAATCAATTTTGCACTAACAAACACCAATTGATACATAATAATAGCTCGAATATAGAACACAAAAGGACTATTATAACATGTCCACATAAGCTAAATGGTCACAACAACATGAAGCTTGGTCTAAAGGGTGTCAAACGAGCTAAAGATAAACCTTTGGTCACAAGATTGACAAGTTGAGTAACAATAGGAACATATATAACTCAAGTAGTCTATGATAGCACCATATCACTGATGAAATGTAAGTCAACATCTAGGGATATTATACATTGATGACATACCAAATTGACATCTATATATGTAATGTTAATGTTATCATACCATAGAGTGAGTGGACGTCCAAAAGATAAGCATAACTCGGATGATAATGGCATAATCTAGCGAATCTTCAATGTTGTATGGACAAGTGTAGGATACTCCGTTTCAGTAAATAATTGATATCACATTCGTATGTTGTTTCAACTAATGAGGTTTTATCCAAAAAAATTCACAGTATGTAGTGATAGATCGATGATCGTCTAGACAACCAGTCTAGTTAACATCAGCATATATAAGCATGAATGACAAGACTAAAAGACTGATATATAATTACACATAAGTGATAATGTCCTTAAATGGCAAAAGAATACACTTGACATCAATTAAGTGGAAGCCAATGTGTGTCTAGTTGATAGCATAGACAGTCTCTAGACGAGTGAGACAAGGTATTGAAAGGTGCCAACAATGATTAGTACCATCTAGATGTAGATAAGAATACTATGATAACTCAGTCCAAAGAGCCACAAGATTATATAAAGATCAACACTAATTAAGGCTAGTACGTTATCAGATATCAAGGAAATATTAATGTTATGATAGATGAGAGTGTTATCAATAAAAGTGACATGAATCTCTGGGAAATAGCTTAAAATACCAAAGTTCTCTAGCATAAATTGAAAGTGTATACGTGTGAATAACTCTAACACAAGTACCAAAAAGATCCTAGTGATAATGTTGTCATCAAGATAAACAAGGATGTAACAACACACACAATCTCAATAGTAGACAAACTAAGAAATATCAAACCATACACCGAAAGAAACCAATGTTTGTAAGATAAGATATAACTTAGAAAACCAAGACCTTATTGCTGGCTTGAGATCATACATAGCCTGTTAGATCAAAGCAAATATGATGTGAGTGAGTAGAGTTGACAAATAAAAAGAGTTATGACATATACACATCTTTTTGGTAAGTCACGATAAAGAAAATACAAAAGTCAACTAACACTATAAACAAAAAATAGCCAATATATAATAAAAACAACTATAAGATGGAACAATAAAGGCTGCATAACAGTATTTGAAAATGTGAACCCCTGAGGTTATATAATGACAAATAGAACATCAAGGGTTGCATAAGAGTGTGGGGAGTCCATCTTTCAATCTCTAACCATTCCCAAGCTTTCTCCGCTCTAAGTAGATGCCTCATATATTTTCTCTTTCCCTTTCCTTTACTTTCTTAAACCATTCCTAACACTATGTTCTCGGGTTCATTTAAGGAGAGAAAAAAAAAAACGAAAGGAATAAAATAAGAAGTGGTGTTTTTTAGTTTTTTTTAATGGAAGGAAATGAAAGGAAAACAAAAAGAAGTGTTCCCGAGTTCACTTATGAAGAGAAAATAAAAAAAATGGAAGAAAATGGAAGAAAAATAAGGGCTAAAAACAATCTTTTCAAATCGAATTTTTTTTAAAATTTGGGTGTTTTAGGGGGTATTTGTTGACAAGAGGTGTTATTCTCACGGGTATTTCACTTTAGGGGAACCCGCCCATGGCAGGGGCGGGTTCTGTGGCACGGTCAAAACGACGCTCGGGAGGTTGTCACATCTTTACAGAACCCGCCCATGGCAGGGGCGGGTTCTCAGTGTCTGTGAATGATGTCTGTGTGCATGTGAATGCATTTGAGTGTGTGTGTGCGGTGTCAGTGTGTGTATGCACATGTGAATGCATTTGAGTGTGTGTGTGCGGTGTCAGTGTGTGCATGTGAATGAATGTGAATGTGAATGTGTGAGTGTGTGTGCCCAATGTGATTAACCAAGAACTCGCCCTTGTGAAGGGCGGGTTCTCAGACCCTTTTTTTTCAGCCGCACGATCCACCTACCAAGCATACACACGACGATTATTTATATCACACAAATTTCATTTCAATCCATCTGCTTACTTACAAATTCTCTTTCTTTTGATATTTTTTTCAATCCTCACTATCTTTCAATATAATTTTCTCTGTAATTTCATACTCTATTTAAAAAAAAAAATGAGCTGGAGAATTACATCAGGTCCACTAAATAACGATTTGTTATTTTTAAGTGGTCAACATAGAGCTGATTATTATTTTCGCGATCCAGAAAACGACGAAGGAATTTTACGTGTTAGACGAGGTGATAAAGCTTTTTGGGATTATATTGATGAAAAACCTATCCCTGATAATATTATGAGGTATATACGGTTGGCTGGTTTTGCGGGTGTGATCGAGTGTGGTTATCGCAAACTTGACCGTGCTCTTATCTCGGCTTTGGTGGAAAGATGGAGACCGGAGACACACACATTTCATTTACCGGTTGGAGAAACTACGATAACCTTTCAAGATGTACAAGTTTTATGGGGTTTGCCGGTTGAAGGTGATGTTGTTTCTGGCACTGATTATGCTATGAGTGCAACTGAAATTATAATGAGGTTTGAGTATTTAACCGGTTGTACACTCGCTACAAGTGCTGTAAGTGGTTATAAGTTAAACCTAAGATTTATTTTAGATGAAATAATAAAACCATTCCCTAATAATGCCACAGATTTTCAATGCATCCAACGAGCTAGATTAATTATATTTTTTATGATTGGTGCCACTTTATTTCCTGACACTTCTTGCAACTGGGTGCACATAAATTATTTAAGTCATATTGAAAATTTAAATAACTGTGGTAGACTTAGTTGGGCAAGTGCAGTTTTAGCATCTTTGTATAGGAAATTATGTAAGGCAACGAGTGTCACTAATCGAGAGGTTGGTGGGCCTTTATTCTTGTTGCAATTATGGGCATGGAAAGATTCCCTTCTATGTGTCCCCAGAATACTCGATCGATTGATTTCAGATTACCATATGGTGCAAGGTATGTTAAAGAAAACTTATAAATTAACTATTTTTTAGTAATGTTATATTTTTCTAATTAACCGGGCATATTTGAAAACTTTATTACAGATGGACGGGTGAACTTAGTTATGTAAACACCACTCCACACTGTTTGAGTGCCTATCGATCTCAGCTACATTCATTAAGCGAAGTCACGGTATTAATATTAATCTAATATTATTTTGTATAAATTAATATTGTGAAAACATATTAATTCATATTTTTTATATCAGTTTAATTGGAGGCCTTATGATAATATCATCCACCGTCTACCTGATATCTGCACAAGTGGATATCAAAGCTGGAGAAGTGACACATACCTTATATGTTGGGAAATTGTTGAGCCTCACATATCAAGTAGGGTTTTAAGATAGTTTGGAATGTTTCAATCAATCCCTACAAGTGTGTTACTAACCCGGGAGCAACACACAAATCTACATTCGATTGCTCGTAGAGGTGGTAGAAATAAAAACTGGATACAACATCATAATATCTTTGTTCAAGCATGGGCGTCTCGACATAATTCTATTGTGAATGAGGAATACACTGATTCGCCAATTGCTTCTGAAGCATACATGATGTGGTATTTAGAGCGTACTGTTGTGTATACAACAAACCCGGCTCATCAAGACACGAACCCTCATGGCTTCCAAAATGATGGACAAAGATTGAGAATGATGGTATTATTATTATTAATTTATTTGTTATAATGATTTAATTATTATTATTATTATTATATTAAAATTAAACTTTCATAATGTTATTTATAGATGGATGGGATGAGTCAGTTTTATCAAAGACCAGGGGATGAATCGGGAAGGAATATGACGAGCCGTTATATGGAATTTTCACATGCAAACCATATAAGTTATCTACCAACGCATGTGACACAGAATGTTGATGATACTCAACTTCCTCCTGTCACACAACGTTTACGTAGAAGGGGTAGAGGACGAGGGTGGGTTGGTCGACAAGTTGTTGATGATAATGTGGAGCAACAGAATATGACTGAACAAAGGGTTTCCACAGAACAACAGTTCAACTCCTCCTTTTTAAGCCAAATGGGTAACCAAGATTTTTTTTACGGTGGTACCTCAACTTCTTAGTTTCCACAATTTAGTCAAATGGCTACCCAGAATTTTGAAGAAGGGGGCCCGTCAAATCCTTATCAAATCCCTAATACAACTTATGAACAATCGTTTCATCATTCTTCCCCGATACCTTATTACCCTCAATTTCAAGAGATGGCTTATTCAGTTGACCGGTTTTTTAATGCATCTCCTCCTTGCTCATTCGACTTAAATGATGAAGCAACAAATGATAATGATGACACTCGTTAGATGTAATATAATTTCAATTTCAAATTATAATACTCTTTTTGAACCTGAATATGATTATAGATTAAATCAACAAATTCTTCATACAACACTCTATTACGAAGAATAATTATTGAACTAATAGTAGAATTATCACACATGATATTTCCATTTTCGAATAAAATATCACCACCCCAAAATAATTGTAAAAATAAGGTCGAGACATGTTGGGTTTGAATACAGAAAAATTATGTGTTGAATGTATAAAAAATAAAATTCGATACTTTTTGAATTGTATTGAATGTATCAAAAATAAGATTCGATACTTTATATACAAAATTTTTGGATGAAAAGGTTAAGCGGTTAGGTTAAATATGTGGGTGGGATTTAGGTTGTGAAGAACCCGCCCTTGGCAAGGGCGCGTTCTGTCCCCAAGGTAGGTTAAATTTGTGGTGGAAAAAAAAGAGGAGGAGAACCCGCCCTTGGCAAGGGCGAGTTCTTCTCGATGTGACATGCCTACGCCTGAAACACACACACTGAAAACACACACGCAACACACACTAAGAACCCGCCCATGACAAGGGCGGGTTCTGTAAAGATGTGACAACCCCCCGAGTCGTTTTGACCGTGCCACAGAACCCGCCCCTGTCATGGGCGGGTTCCCCTAAAGTGAAATACCCCCGAGAATAACACCTCTTGTCAACGAATACCCCTAAAACACCCAATTTTAAAAAAAATTCTTCCAAATCGGAAGGAAATAGAAAGAAAAGAAAAGAAAGAAAAGAAGAGAAAAAAAGAGAAAGGAAGAGAAAGAAAGAGAATGTTTCCTTTCTTTTCTCTCGTTAAATAAACTCGGGAACATAGCGTAAATTGTTGGAATGCATCTTTCAGCATTCCTTAAACCTTCCTTTCTGAATAACTTAATTTAATATAAACTAATGAACTTGCATTGATATTTCTTTAGCTAAAGAAAACACTACATAAAAAAGCAATATAAGAGTAAATAAAATTAAAAATAACACAAATAAAACAACTAAATAAAATATGACTAGATTTCCCAACCTAAGTGTGCGACGATTTCTCAAGTATTTGTCAGTTTTTCTTGCATCACACTTATTTCCTCTTGATCACGAAGAACCCTAGCCTGTTTTTGTTCTTCATTGATCCTAATCTACCGCGCTCGCTTACTTACTTTGTCCTCAACGTCCTTCATGTTGTAGCAACTAAATCTAGGAACTATTTTGGTGAGTTCTTCATAATTCATTGACGATGATGTTTGATAAGCGCCAAAGTCCCCATCAAATAAGAAGAGTAATAATTAGTTCCTATGTACCTTAACTAGTTAGGGTAATTAGGATGTCCGTCCCACGAGAATTATGTGTATAGTCGCATGTGTCACTGATTATACACTAAATTATTTAACCATTGTCTCCACACAATTTTGCTTAAATGGGATTAACTATAACTAACAAATGCTTAAGAAATAGAACTGAAATTTGAGATTTGTAACTAATGATGTAAAAGGGATCACACCTGGGTTTTAGATATGTGAATGAATTGCATGAGTTAAGTTTTACCCAATAGGAAATTACATAGACGTGATTTATTTGTTACTTGTATTAAAAGATGAATACTAACTAGGTATCATGTTATGTTAATTAGTTAGCGAAACTAACTATGGCCACAACCAAGATAGTTGTTTACAAATGTCAATTAATGATAATAGTTTAACAAAATTTTAAGAGTTGATAATTCAAAGACTAAAAAGTAGATGAATAATTAATGGGATTAAATACCGAAAACCATTCAATCAAAACAAGATTCACAACATATAAATAAAGAAAATTAAGAAACAACCAATGTTTAGGTCTAGAATGGGTAGAAACCTAATTAGGCCCGATCAGTTCCTCAAACCATCTATCTAGAGATGATCACGAGTGGTTTAGTCTTGCATCTTCAACATGCTATTTTTTAATCTTGAATCAGAGCATGATGTTCTTCGATGCAATGGGATTGGAACCTTTCTTATTGTTGAAAATCGTCTAAACTTCGTTCTTGTGGCTCTAGGGAAGCATAATCACGAAACCCTAATGTTAAGCCTCAAAATAGGGTCTTCAATTTCGATTCAACTTTTGAAACCACCTCCACCCCCGCCCCGCGACAAGCAGCAACCTATAGTTCTTAGGCCATAAGCTACGACCTCACTTGACCATACACAGTCTTGCCCGTATTTTCTTCTCTTTTAGTCATTATTTCATCCATATGTATTCGAATCCCAAAATGCTTCTGAAATGTGTCATTTAAGCTCCAATTACGTGCAACCCAAACACGTAAAAAAATAAATGTGTTTTGTAATAAAATTAAACTAATCATATAGTGTTAAACATCTAAAACACACACCAAATATCAACACATCAATGTTGTCGAGTTCTTTCCTTTGCGTTTTGGTAGTGGTCGTGGTGTAAAAAGTAATCCGAATTAAAGAGTATTCATACATTCATAGTGTAAAAATTAAATGATTTTTAAAGAGTCGTTTAAGCCTCCAATGGCCTAAAAAACATTCACAATTGCTCGGTATCACCTTGGTCTCCCTTAAAATTGAATCTTTTGCTGGTAATGAGGGAGTGGGGCAGTGTTCCCGACGGTACCGACGGGAATACCGAGCTCGGTATTCCCGTCGGTACCTAGACAATACCCCAACACCAGCTAGTGTAACAAGCAATCCAAGTTTTGGGTAGGAAACATTTTTTGACAGTTTTGTACCATCTAAATTTTTTTCAAGTCACTTTTTAACACTTTTTAACAACAGTTTTGTAGAAAAAATATATTAGGTGTCTTTTTATTATCGTTTTTTAGGTGTCATGATATGTTTAACTTCGAATCAAATTGATAAATATAAACACATTATCAAGATGGGCAATCTAAGTTATGGTAGTATTAATTTTTTGTTCTCATTTGTTAATTTCTCTAGCACTACTCATAACTTGAACTAAACTTTATTAAAACCATTAAATCATAATTTTATGTTAATCTATTAGCTTTTTTTTTCTTTTTTTTGGAATGAAAAGTCACATATCCAACTAATATGCTCTTAATTCTACTTTTTATCACGGGACTTGAACCCCAAACTTTTAGAAAAAAGGTACCATTTAACACACAAGTACCGTTGGACTAAATACCATTTCATAAAAAACATCCATAAACTTAAAAAGTGTGTGTATATGTAGAGGTGAAAAAAATAATAATACCGACCCGACTGGACATACTAACCGAAACCATAACCGGTTATTAATTGGTATTAAAAAAAACCTGGTTCCTAAGTGATCAATGGATTATATAGTCGTTGGAATCATGTTTTTTTTTTATCATTTTGGTACGTATTTTCAAAATGTAAACATGTTTGTAACCGATTAAAAAGCCAGTTTTTTTAATCGAGTAATCACCGGTTAGCCGACTATTATCTTCACCCACAAAAAGGGTATTGTTTCAGAACAGTTATATAGGCGTTGAAATCATGTCTTTTTATCATTATATCATCATATTTTTATATAAATAGGTATTATGCATATATGTTTGATTACAACAATTCTCTACCTCTAAAAACACAATAAAAGCTTAAATACGTAAAATTTGCGCACCACATTGCTGATAGATACCTTTTTTGTGTAATAATCTACAATGTACAAAATATGATACACAAACACTGCATTATTCTAAAATCTTTTAACTTTTCTAATCACATAAACTAATGTTTAATTTTTTTTCTTCATATTGTTCTTCAAATCCATTTGACTCATCATCTTTCATTTAACTGTTTTTGTAACTTTTACATGAACGGAAGCTGCCAAAATAATCAACAAAAGATGATTGATTAAATGGATTTGAAGAAAAATGGACAAATTAAAAAAAGCCTCTAACTTGTGTGATTGGGAAAATTTGAGAGTTTTATAAGAATTCAATGTTTGTATGTTGATGGTATGTATGTATATTGGTAATTATATATCTATATTAAAAAGTAAGTAAGGTGCTATATATAATGATTTTTTGTATTTTTGTTTTTTAGCCACAAAAGTTTATTTTTTGTGTTTTTGACATCAAACATTGGTGAATTGGTATTTTGGTGGTGTGAGGTGTTACCACAAAGTTTGTGTTTTTGCTTTTTGACCATAATTTTTTTTTTTGCATCAAACATTGGTGATTTTTTTTTTTATATCGTAGGTTATAACAAGTACAGTTACTATTAAGTTATTGCAATAAAGGGACGAAGCAAACCGATTATGAGTGAACACCATCGTTGCTGATATAGGTATTATCGGAACTGATATCGGTATTTGTTTTTGTGATTTCCGATAAGCTGAGTCGACAACAAACATAGTCAAGTCCGTAAGACAGGGGAAAACAATCAAACTCTCGTGCGCATAGTACGGGAGAAAACACTAGTCGTACACAATAAAGTATATACTGTAATGTTGTGTGAAAACTTTATTTGGAGTTCTATGCAGCCTTTGACATGCAAGATGTTTAAAAGTGCGACATGTAGAATAGGATTTTATAAATGTTTTTGTAATGGAATCATGTTTTATAAGTTTTGCAATTTTAAAAACAAAGTAAAAAACGAAGTTCATTCAGATTATTTTATATATTTAATATTTAATTTATTTTATAATAATAATTTTAAAAATTCAGGTTTTAACTGATACTGGTTAACTGGTTCGACTATTTTCGAAATACAAAACTAGTTAGAACCCGAACCGGTTATACCTGTTGATTTTAACCGGTTTGGTTAATACCTGAACCGGCTTTTAAATTATAAACCGAAATGTGCACCACAAGGTTTTGGGAGAAAAGGAGTAAACACACAGGGTTTTGTATTTTAGTTATCCGATCCAAAACACAAAAACACTAATTTACATTTTTTTTTCGTTTTTCCAATGCATCATTTCTTCCATTCTCTCTAGCTAGTACATCTAAAAGTTGCACTCTCAACCCTCATCTATCATTGTATGTACAACTTTAACCCCTACAAAATTCAGCTTCAAACCTTCTTTGCCTATTGATTCTAGCTATAAAATCATCAACCAACTTGTTCAACTCTTCAGCAGGCAAACTCACATCCCCATCTCCCTCTACACCCTCATGTTCTAAACAACACAAATCCTCCTCATCATGATCGGATGGTCGAGCCTTATGATCAACATCGGATTCACATATTTTATCATCGTTACATAATTCAAAAAACTCCTCGTGGTCGTTCTCTTCATAAGTTTTTGATTCAAATATGTTCACTCGCGTTTCTTGTTTTGGAGTACCCTCAATGATTTTCTCACCTTTCTGTTCTTGTGATGGGGACAGAACTTGAAGTTGATTACAATGTTTAAATTCTTGCTTATCATGACAAACATCATTGTAAGCATCATACTTAGATGCAAAAAACTTTGATTCTCCCAATAGGAAGATGACAATGAGGTTGCCCACGATGAACAAAGCTTTGCTAGTGAAGAAAAATGAGGTTATCTTAGGAAGAGAGAAAGAGAAAAATACATTGAAGGTGGCGCAAAACGGAGGATACCAAAAGGGACTAGAACAAAACGAGGTACACGCTAATGTAGTCAACGAATACAAGATGAAATCGTTTAACAATTGGTGTGCCTTATGCTTCTTGATTGCTCGAGTCTTGTAAGCATGTATCCTCAGAGGATCCATTCGATACAAGTTGAAAACAAATCTTTCAAAATAAAGATTTGAAAAAATGTTGTTTCTTATGGTTTGTTGGTTGCTTTATAGTTCATATGGCTGAACATAGAGCTCAAGTGGTGGTAGAATATATAGACAAGAAAAGGTGGCTTATATAAGTTGGTTTCCCATCACATGTGGCTTTTTTCTTATTTCTTTAAGTAATTGTGTTACTTTTAGTAAAGTGAAGGGGGTGATTGATTATTTAGTGGTGAATTATTGAGGTGCTTTTGCTTTTACTCAAAGTCTTATTTGAGTTGCACAGGATTTCCTACTTCTCTTATTGGTGGTAGTCCATTTCTCCCCTTTTTAAAGAAGAAATATCCTTGTCAATATTTATCAAAAGTTGAGTTTTCTGTTACTTTGATTTCTTGGAAATAATTAAACTACCTGTCAATATTTATCAAAATTGTTTTTAACAGAAAAGTTGGTGAATTTCTTGATCCTGACTGGATCAAATCAGTTACTGTAAAATGATATGGGTATAACTATGTATACACAGCTAGTATACTATCCACACACCACTGACTTTACGGTATTTATGATGTGTTATACAAGATCACTAGCCGTGTGAAAGGATTTTTCGCACATGCTATATAGATGTATGAGAGATAACGTTATATGACCATATGAGATGAGATGGGTGTTCGCATAATTATAAGACCCATATGAAATATTAGAAATAACTAATGAATCATGTATTTTACTGATGGAGTTGTACCGTTTGTATAATGAAATGAGATGGTACGTGTATGTATAGTAAAACCTAATTAATGATATAAGTAGATGACTTTTAACATTGAATTTTTTTCATAAGAATAAATACATTGTCATTTTTTTAGAATATTAACAAAAAATAAGAATATTTATTTTTTGGTATATTTATAGGATAGCACTCATGGCATATAATTATGTTACCTCTTTAGCCATTAAATACAAGAATAGATTTTACATATTCATTTTATATGTGTATCAACATAAATCTCCTATAATGTATAAACCCGATCATTTTTTTGTATGACACCTATCATCTTTTGTTCCATGACGAGATACAAGTTCTATTTACATCCATTACAAGTGTAGATTTATTATATCACATTAATAGAACGATATGTATAAGGATAAAGAGTTGTGTCCCGATTGGATTATAGAGATTGAAAAATATCTCCAGCAGTTGCAAAAATCACACCAACCAAATGAAGTTTGAAAAGAAGGAAACCCCACTCAATAATTAAACGACTTGCACTCCAACGTTTGATCAATAATAGACGGTTTCAACGGCCCGTTTGATCAATGATCGACGGTTTCAACGGCCTGTTTGATCAATTTGGTGGTGTTTCCTTTCATGATTTGAAGTAAAAGCATAATTTTTTTACATACTCGAAAGCAAACATATTGTAAATTATCAAAATTATTGTTAAGATTTATAAATAATGTATTTGCTTATAAATATTCTCAAACATTTGATTATTTCATGTGTTATACGCGTCTCTTTGTGTTAGGTTGTACATGACGCTGTCTCTCTTCTTCTTCTTCCTCTTCAATCTGGGTATCTTGCCTCTATTTTATAGCCGACAACAAATTTCATCCGACTGTTACCAGCAACAATATTGAGAATTTCATTCTCATAACCCTTAAAATGGAAAACAGTTAGTACATCCTTCAAGATTAATTGTTGTGCTTACAAGCTAGTAATTGATCATCTAGCACTTGTTCTTCAACATCTCACAAAGAGAAAACTAGTAATCTACTAATGAATCATACTTATTAAAATCAGTATTATTGATATATTTCTTCTATCCGGATTCAAACTCATTCTAGAATTGCATTTTTCATATGCATTTCTAGATGATCAATACCATGCTCATTGTCACTCGCCGCAAAAATTTAAGACCAAAATCTCGAGATTCTAGAGATTTCAGTCACATTCCACAAGCTTCATACATTTCGGCTCTTATGCTAATGTTTGTTTGTCACATTTCATACATTTCTAGTGTGATTGCTGGCACGTAGTTAGCAGTGGCTTCTTCCTCGAGTCTTGTCATGATCGAGCACTCGACGAAAGAGCTTTACAAGCGACATTAGCATTCTTCAGTCACACGATATTGATGGATCGGGCTTTCACCCATTGTCCAAGATTCCCTACTGCTGACCCCCGCTGGAGTCAGCCTGTATCTTAGTCCCAATGTTGATAATCATTCGAAAAGACCAGCCAAGCATAATTGGATTGGTCGTCTTTACCTGACCAACAACCTAGTACTACGCATACATACTCATCAAATAATGCTTTTTAGCTTACTTCAGGATTTGGCCCGAATTGTTTGGCAGACATCACTCGATACATAAAGTCGTGACTCTTTATCTTGTATTTTCTACTTTTATATAAGTGGAATTGTATGAGGATTATATTTATTTCGAAGCATAATTTAGAATATGATCATTTAAAAAGTCATATTATCTAAACCTAACTTTATACTCATTAAAATTTCATTTTTAAAAGTAATTATTGTCATTACACGTACTTTGGACGAAAAATATCAAACATAATTCTTGGTTAAAGACATAGATGTAAGGGTATTCAGTATACGAAGCGGATTGAAATACTTCGAATTTTCATTCAAATTGAAAATCAACAACTCGTAATTCGATTTGAATTTTCAAGTTCGAATTTGATAAGTCTAATATCGAATTTTGAATACTATGTTGAATTTGTGATTTTTTATTCGAAATTTAAAATTGAAATATATATGAAGTTTTCTATTATTCTTATTATATAAATAATTATACATATGTATATATGTATATATACACACATAAACTAAAATTGGGAAATGTATTTAAATCTTTAATTTATTAGAAAAGACCCAATCCCAATTAATTTTACCCAATTACCATTTTAATTTCTAAATATTCAACCCATGTTATAATTTTACCTTAATCTGGTGACCGTGAACTTGGAAGTTTATCATTTTCATTGTTAATTTAAACTTTTTTATAATTACACTTGTTTTTAATGTACTTATTTGGCACTTAAAATGTTTTGTATGTTGGATTTGTTCCTTTGTTTTGATCATTTGAAAATTTTATATTTCAAGTGTGCATATATTCTGAAAGTATATTAGATTAACATTTTTGCTAAATTCGAATTCGATTCGAATTAGCGAATCTTTTTCAAACTAGAATCTGTTTGAAAATTTCAATTGACTTATTCGATTTGATTAAATCGAATTTGATTGAATAAACACACCTACATAAACGAAAGTTGGATATATTAATATGTAAGTAAGCCACTATATACCTTTGTGTTATTAGAATGATATATATCTCTAGGGAGGATTCTAATGTTAACAATTTTATTGTGTTAACCCATTAATTTTTTCTTAACCATTGATTATCTTCTGGAAATATTAATCTAATGGCCCTAAATAAATCTGAATATTATAATACTTACCAGACTTATTTGTGACAATTGGAAGGTATTAAGATCATTTTATAGTTTCCTTAAATGGTCTGCCAAAAACATTTTCGTTCTTTACTTCATTTCAATACACCCAACATCAAATCATCATCTTCCCTCATCTCTTCTTAAAAACTTTTGATTCATTTTCAATATTTTAATATCCTCATCGTTCCTTGTTAGTATCTAATTGGAGGTTTTGCAATTTATTTGAAATTTCTATTTAGTGACAAACGATTGAAGAAATGTCCGAGAGCCAAATACGCAACGATCTAGTGAATCGTATAACAAATTCATTGGTAACTCTATTTGACATATTTTGTATGATATAATATGGAATTGCAATACTTATTGTTTTTTGTTTTTTGATGATATGAATGATTCATTATTAAAAACATTAATGGAGATGTCATTTTATTGTTTTGTGGTGTTTCTGTTATGATTTGCATATTTGGAAGTGTTTTTTAGTAGCGTAAACTCTACTTACGCCCCTAATATGTAGTATACAGGTTATGTATCTTGTGTAAGGATAGGTTACATTACTACTATAGTATTATGTTTCATGATGACAGAGAACAAAATTTTGATACATTATATGGATCAAGATCAGAGGTTTATCGTTAGATCATTAAAATCAGACCACAAGATTTATAGAAACGCTATTGACTATTGGGCAGCTGTTAAGAATCATGATGAATTACTTTGAAGTTTAGAGTCACCAAAAAGTCTTTTCTATGGGCACCAAACATTTTTAAATAATAGTACTAAACTATAGTGCAATTTGTAATTACACATATAGTTCAATTGTATGTTATGGTGACTTATTTTGAACAAAATGATGAATGTTCATTATTTTTTTGGAGTGTGATTTCAGTGTTGTAATTTCTGTAAAATTATAGTGGTGTAATTGTATGAAGAGTGAATTGTTTTTAGAAGTGTCATTGCAGTGGTGTATATTTGGTGGTGTAAATTGATTTAGAAATTGTGCTACTATAGTAGTAATCGATGTAAGATGAATTGACAATGGTATAACATTCATTACAATAACAACATATCATACCTTACCACTGTACAAATTAAATGAATTGGTTAATGTTTTGAAAATAAATGAGTTTCGTGAAGATTAAAAAGAAAAAAAATAATCTGAATGATATTTCTAGACTCATATTAAAGGTACAATATACTTTTTTTTTTGTCTCGGGAAGAAAAAAAGATGATTTTTAAAACAAATGATAAAAGTGCCCTTCCGAGGTCAATTGAAAATTGATTTTGTGGATAAATGAACCATATATTAGAGTTAATGGTTAACATAATAAGAGGTGGATATTTACTTATCGTTCTACAACATATTAGTCTTGAAAAAAAAAAATCGTGTTAACAAACATTTTTTTTTAAATTGGTGATTGATAACATGCTAAACATCTCTAGGTTTTATACACTAACGTTCTTCTTTTTTAATTTTGGATTTGAGGATATTGTCCACGGATGAAAGTTAAACACAAACTCTAGGTTATCATAAAATATTCCAAGTCATCCAAAATTTAATTTGAATACATAAAAAAAATCAAATGTTCAATATATACAATTTAAAGAGTTAATAACACGGATGCTATTATGATAAGGTCATACTACTGTTTTGGTCATAACTTTACAAGAGTTACATTTAAAGTGACCTTTCAATTCACTTGTGCTACATTTAAAGTGACCTTGCAATTCATTGTGCCTTTTGATAATAACAGACGTTAAATAATTTGTTAAACTTTTATGAAACGACCATTCCTTAGCAAAGAGAACATAAAAACAAAACAAAAAAAGACCCTCAACTTATGGGAAAACAAAAAAAAAAACAACTTCAACCAATCACAAAATTATTAACTAGATTTTTGTTTTAGTGTTTTCAAAGAACATTCTAGTAAAACTCAATTCAATCGTCTAAAAAGTTCCCTTCTAATAAAAATCTCTGGTTTTACTCAATTTCAAAACGATTAATTGTTGGGTTTGTGGAGTCTTGATTTGGGCTCGGGTTAAAAGACAACTTAGTGGCAGATTAATTAAATTAAAGACCTGATCCGTTTTTATTTAATTGTAACCCATTAAAGTTTTCTTGGGGATTAAGTTGTAAACCCTAATTTTTCCTATTTATATTATGTATTGTACTTGTAATTCCTTACGTGTGATGCAAAAAGCAATAAAAGAATATCTTGGTTGCAGCCCGTAGACGTAGTTCACATTGACCGAACCACATTAAATCTCGCGTGTTTATCTTTGTTATTATTTTATCTCGTAGTCTGATTGTGTTTGTGTATTGATCTACACCCGGATCTTTAACAAGTGGTATCAGAGCTTTGGCTCGTTACACACGAAAAAAACACATCGTGAGAGAAAGAGTTTGCGATCTAGGGTTTGTCGTCAGCAGCCCGTCGGCATCCCAACTGATCGTTGCTTTCATATTCATCACCCCACCCACCCACGTTTACATCACAGATTTTGAAGTTCCAATTTAAAAAAAAATAAATAAAAACACTCTGTTTTGTCTTTTATGAATGTTGTTGTGCGCAAATCAAGAAAGAAAGAAAAGGTTTGAATTTTTTTTGTTGCATTGGCATTGAATAGAAGAAGATATTGAGGTTTTTCGATTGGATTTTATTCTTTTGTTTTGGGATCGAACATAAAATAAAAAAGAAAAGGAACAACATTTTTTTTATGTGGCACGCGAAGAAGAAAATGACCGACAGCTTGCTTTAGTTACCACCGCCTATTGCTGACGTACGTCACTTACAACCGTGAATCACCGGTTGTTGTTTTGCACGCGTTCTTGATTAGAAAGAAACCAAGGGGCAGGTTTTCGTTTCAAGTTCATTTCAGTTTCTGATTATCGATTAGGGTTTGGGTTGGTTCAAATAATATTGGTTTGTTATTGGTTCATTTTGGTGTTGTTGTCGGGCAGTTTAGCCGAGTATTTTTTTGTGGTTATTGTGGGGTTATTATTGTTTATCCAAGTATTTTTTAAATAGTTACCAAGATCCAAAGTCGTAAAATCTCAGGTGCATTGTTAAACTCGTCTATATACCATTTTTTTAGACTGAGGAAAAAGTGTAGTGTTCAATAGGACAACACTCAAGTTCAGGCAGCCTGTCACAGTTGTGTTTGGCACTACTTTCAGTCTTGACTTGATTAGTAAACAGATTGTAGTTTGAGATAATGGCTGAGAGCGAAAAAGTTTAGATTGAAAAGTTTAATGGAAAAGACTTTGGTTGGTGGGAAATGCAAATGGAGGATTTGCTTGTTCAGAAAGACTTGGATGTTGTTTTGGGTGAGAAACCAAAAAACAAAAAACATGAAACCAACTGAATGGAAAACTTTGGATAAAAAGGCCAAGGTGGTTACTAGGTTGTCACTGAAAAAGGATGTTGCATTAACATTCTGAAGGAGACTACAGCAAAAGGTATCATGGATGCGTTATCTAATATGTATGAGAAACATTCGGCAGCAAATAAAGTTTTCTTGATTTGAGAGCTGGTTAATACAAAGATGAAAGAGGGAAGTTCAGTTTTAATGCACATCAACAACTTGAACTCGATTTTGTCAAGACTTGGGTCAGTTGACATCAAATTCGAGGATGAGGTTTAGGCTCTACTACTGTTATCATCATTGCCTGATAGCTGGACTGGTACTGTTACAGCGATTACTAGTTCCACCAGCGCATTCACGTTAAATGGGATTCGGGATACTATTATGGGTGAAGACATCATACGAAGAAATTCAGGTGAATCATCAAGTGAATTACTGAATGTTGGTAGAGGAAGAAAGAATAACAGAGGTAGTGTGAGCAAGAACAGGAAAAGGATTCAGTATAGGGCTCGAAATGATGTGACTTGTTGGAACTGTAAACAGGTGGGACACTTTAGAAATCAATGTCCAAATGATCAGAAAAAAGTTAACACTGCAGCAGACTACTCAGACGATGATGCTCTAATCTGTAGCGTGAATAGCAGTGTGGATGGGTGACATGGATTTAGTTACTTCAGCTGGTTCATGGACTTTAAGAGATGTCAGGGTGATTCATGATTTGAAGAAACAGTTGATTTCTGTCAGTCAGTTGGATGAACAGGGACGTGAGGTTAAGTTCGGGAACATACAGTGAAAAGTTGTTAAAGGGAATCTTGTCATTGCTTGTGGAAAGAAGATGGGTTCATTGTATATGGTCCGTTTACCGCCTGAAGAAAGTGACGTTCCAGTTCGAAAGAACTCTAAAATCCAGTTCACTGAATCTCGTGAGCAGAAGAAGGTTTGCTTTGCAAGTAAGAAACCTAAAGTCACAGAAAAGATTCAGAGTGAATGTGCATGGAAAAGTTCAGGAAAACCAGTTAAAGGATTTCGTGGTAGTGGGAGCACTAGTCGTGCTTCAGTTACAGTTCCTAAACGATAGTGGGCTAAAAGAACTAATTGTTATCATCTTCATAGTTGTCTTATCCAAATGAGAAAAAAAACACTTTCATCGGACTCGATTAAAGGAGTTCGTTCGATTTCATTAGAATTGAAATGGCTCATAATCAATTTTAGCAAGTTTCAGGGGCTGTTTTGTAGGGTCTGACCGACCCTGCACGTCTGACTCGGTCAGACGTGCCTGTTTGGTTGCTTGCATCTTACCGGAGAATAGGTCTGACCGAACCCCTTATTCGGTCAGATCTAAACCCACATTTGACCCGAGTCAGACGTGATTCACGGTGGTGGTTCGCGACGGCGGTTGAGGAAGAAGATGACCAAACATACCTCACTGTGGTGGTTCGCGACGGCGGTTGAGGAAGAAGATGACTAAACATACCTCTCGGTGGTGGTTCGTGACGTGGTTCACGGTGGTGGTTCGCAACGGCTGTTGAGGAAGAAGATGACCAAACATACCTCACGGTGGTGGTTCGCGACGTGGTTCACGGTGGTGGTTCGTGACGGTGGTTCGCGATGGTGGTTCACGGGGGTGGTGGTGGGTCTAGGGTTTGGGGGTTGTGGGGTGAGGGAGAAGATGCAGGTGAATGAAGGGGGTGTTTGAGGAGTGTTGTTTTTATTTTGTTTTATTTTATTAATTTTCTTTTTTACAATCAAACACACTTATTGGTTCAGACCACTTATAGGTTCAGACCTCTTACTGGTTCAGACTTCTTACTAGTTCAGCACTTATTCAATCAGATGTTGCCAAACAGCCCCTCACACTTTGTTTGTTTGATTTCAAGCAGTTGATTCGTTCAATGACAAACAATTTCATTCATGATTTCATGTGCCACATTATATAATTATATAACTGATTCAAAAGCAAACGATCTCAAGCAATTTGGTGATTTCAACTAGAGTTATAACAACAAACAAACAAAAAAAAACCATTATATCTCACGCATAGTCCGATTATATATAGGGTCTAGGAATGATGGAATAGGGACACACCTTTCTTCTATCCTAAAGGATAAAGAGTCTGATTCTAATGAAAACCTTGGCTTCAATAATCCTAAAAATATACCCTTTATCTCACAGTAATATATTATTGACTATAGATATGTGACTTTGAAGGTAATGTAATGACTATAACTACGTGACTTTGAAGGATAGTGTTGATGAAAATGGGAATTCACCCACCTTCGGCACCAATAAGCCTTTCATTTGGTAGTTTAGTTGTTGTGAATTAATACTAATGAAGAAATATTTGCTAATAGTTCGATTGAGATGCTAAGGAATGGTGGAATGGTTTTTAAGAAGATCTAGAATTGAACATTGCGTATTGCGATAGTTTTTTCCCATGTAAACTTTATTACGAGGCAAATCGTTTCTGTTGTTACATCTAGTGTAAAAAAATTAATATTAAGCTTAAAAGATTATACCATTTGACTAACGTTACTCTTATGTTTTTCTAAGTAATAGAATAAAACACAACCATATAAAACTTTATTTATTTCAGATGAAAATGTTTCTAGTTCGAATAATTATAATAAACCTTTAACATGTAATCTTTTGGCTCGAAACCATACCCCTTCTTACGCAGTATAATCTATAAATTCCAACCAATGGTCACCTGAACATTTAATTTAATATAACTTATTTTATATTTTATATTTGATTGACTTGAACCAAAACGGTGAACACCACCGCAGCCAACCACCAAAACAACCGAAGATCTGACGGACCACTGGTCATCCAACTCGACAGGCCATATATAAAACTAGTTTTACTAACCGTGTATTACACAGGTTACCAAAATTACACTTTCTTTAAATACTTTTATAGCGCTCCCAGAAATATAGCCATCCCTGCCCCCTCACGTCAATCCCACGAGCCTCTTTAGACAAAATATGATTGAAATTACATATGAGCAAGTACTATAATCAATAAAACAATGATACCAACTTTTTAAATTTTTATTTTAATTTTTTTTTGTTTTTTTCAAATAAAATAAATATTTTGTTTCAAAACAAATTATTTTTAAAAAATGTCATTTTAAAAAATTTATTTGTTATAACTCTTAATTATTAATCATTTTTTATATATAAAAGTTTTACTTTTTAAAAGCACCAATTCTAAAATATCTCGTATTTTAAAAAAGTTTGATATTTTAGAAAATATCTATTTATATAGAAACCTTTTTATAGAAATAACATTAATAAATAGTTTTTTTAATTTAAAAAAACTATTTGTAATCTAAAAAGGAATTAAATAAAATTATTGGTAATTAGTATAGTAATTAATAGAATATAGAAACTAAAAGTTTGATAAGTAAAAATATGGTGTTGTCACATGTCACATTTAGTTTCTTTTTTATTATAATAAAAGGATTGGTATTTTCTTAGTCATAATATAAAAAAACAGATAAAAGAAAAGAATATAAAAGTTTTATTATGAGATATTCGCGGATTTAAATTTTTAGTACGTTGAACAATTTGTAGATAGTCGTTAAGAAATAAAGTTGGTTCGTTTCAATATATAAAATATTTTTTTATCTTTAATTACATGAGATTTTTTTATTAAATATGAATATAATAATGATAATGATAAAAGTATAGCAATCAAAGTAATCATTTATCAAGAGAGTCTCCGTTTCAACCCTACTATGTGAGAATAAGTAATCGAAATAAGTAAGTAATGGATAGGAAGATAAATAAAAAGAGTTTAGAGAGTATTTATGCATGGAAAAATCAATACCCCATTACCTTGTACTTATAGTATTCAATGATATATATAATAATATCATGTATGATAATGGGGGTAGTCTCAAAAGAGTTTGTTATGCCACTTATCCTACCCCTCATGCAATCGGAGGTGTATTTCATCAATAGTTAGGATTGGTGATAATTGCAAAACCTTAGATGTGAGACACGTGTCAATCCCCTATTATGGATCTGGTGTTTGCGATTCGTGGGTAGGATCTTGGGTCCGGGTTTCAATGTAGTACCATACATCTACACCATTGTATATGGTTTTCCCTAATCGATTTGTGGTGGCTTGGAATTCACGGCAAGACTATTAACCTCTTTTTCGATCTTCCATTTAGTGGTGTTCTTGGTCCGATTTTACGATTTTTAGGCAAAACCGTTACTAGCATTTTTTAATAATCAAAAACCAAAACCGAACCGTTGGAAATAAAAACCAAACCTAAACCGAACTATTACTAACAGTTTGATTTCAGTTTGACTTCATGGTTTTGAATTTATAGACTTTCTTCAAATATCAAAAGTTTATCGAATAACAAATACTATCCCAATTTCCCAATTAACAAGCCAACATCATGTCCAAATTACAAAACATCAAAAAGCAATCCAAAACAATACGTAACCTGCTGATACCACTCAAAAATACCACCCAAATCGCGGATCTAAGTCAAAATGTAAAATAGTCATTTCTAATTTTTATTTTTGAGCAGCTAAAATTGTAATGTATATTTTTAGAATGGAATTTTTTTAATAATAACACATACATACACACACTTTCCGGTGCTGTTTTTGATGACTGGTTTTTGGAATAAACTATTAACCAAACCATTCATTACGGTTTGAAGCTTTTGAAACTGATCGTTCGAAATTTTAGAAAAAAAAAACAATCGTTAAACCAAACCGTGATCACCGGTTTGAATAGTTTCACGGTTGTAAACCAAACCATGTACACCCCTACTTCCACTTACCTTTTTGTTGTTTTCGGCGTCTAAGATTCTATTCTGGTGGGTAGGGTGTCTCCTGGCGGTTTTTCACAATAGTTTTGAGTGGGTCTGACCATTTCACGTTGGTTTTGGCAAGAGCAATGGATTCCGTCGAGGAATCCGATAGGTTAGTTTTCGATCTTTAATAACAGTGGTGGTTTTCTACTTTCCGGTTGCACAAGGGAGTTCTTTGCAAATATCAGTATTATAAGGTCTGGTTTGCTCACCAAAGACAATAAAACCTCTAAACACTCGGTGGTCTTATAGAATTGTTTGTCCAGTTGCATAACTTTAGCCAATAGAATAGACTTCACTCATTCACCTTTATAATTATCATTTTACAAGTTGACTATACATAGAAAATTCTATACTCTCGTTGGTAGAAAGGTTGATTTCTATTATGCACCGAATTACATATATTGTTGGAATCATTTAATGTATAACTCCGAGTTAACTTGTCTGGGACCAACACCGTCATCTTAGAAACTTCTAGGGTTTTCTGGAATCCTATGAATTTGATGAAAACCGAATAAAAATCCTTTGTTTTTTAGGGGTGTTCATGGTCATGTTTGACCGGTTTGGTTGAGATTTTTGGACAAACCAACAGTTTTACGTCCCCACAGCAACGCATGAGCTTAATACTAGTAGTTCTAAGTTAGAATGATTAACGTTTTTTGTTACATAAATTTAAAAATAAAAATTTGGCACTTCCGCTATCTCAAATAGTGGAAGTCACAAAATAATAATTTCCGCCAACCCAAATAACGGAAGTCAACGTTTGTACCTCTTCCGCTATCTCAACTTGCAGAAGTGTCTACGTCATACTGCCATGTCAGGTAGGTCCGTTATCTCAACCAGCAGAACACCTAAAAACACACATAAGTCAAAACTCAACCTAAATACCACTTCACATCTTAAAATTAGCTTATTTTTTAAAAAAAAAAAATCCATAAACCAAACTAAACCGGCCAACGGTTTAACAGTTCGTTTTGACGGTTTGTCAGTTTATATGGTTCAGTTTAATGGTTTATACGATTTTTCATCCATCCACTATTAATGAGGTGTTTAAGTTATATTATAAACATTTGTTATAATATGATTCAAAAAAATTTTAAAGTGACAAATCTAAGAATTAGTTTTATAAAATGATATGTCAATACAACACTATCATAAAAGTGATATATTGGAAACAAAAATAGCTTACGCATGAAATGTCATGCCCCCATCCAATTACCCATTATAACAACTAGTAATTTTAGCAGCGGCGACATACGTGACGGATAAAGCATAAACTACAATCAACCCAATTTATTTTCGAACTAAATTTACATCGACACGTATAATAATTAGAATTTATACAGATGATCAAAAAAGTAATATAAATATCACATGACTCCAAAGAGAATTTACATTAAAACGTAGACAAAATTAAAACGTACATAAAAATAAGCATGTGCGTTGGTGTCATATATACCCTGATAAAGTATAGATCACAATTGCTCTAACGCATTTTAAACCAATATTTACTTCAACCGGGTAAAGAACCCTTTTTGTTAAAACCCAAACAAAGGGGTCAAAAACTATAAAAAAAACTCTTGTGTCCAATTTTATAAAACCCTAAAATCACCAACTTGACGCTTAGCCCAAGTATCATATTTGGTTATCTACTAAAATCGCCCTTTTGAGGGGGTTGGGGGGGGGGGGTTTTGGGGGGGGGGGGTTGGTTGTTAGTGTAGACTATTTGGAAGAATAATTAGAGGCCATGTATGGTTAGGTTTTATTTGTATACTTGGTGGAATTTGGCATATCTTAACCAAACCCTTTGCAATCTACTATTCATTTAGTTCAAAAATTAATATATATATATATATATATATATATATATAGTGAAAATGCCCGCGCGTTGCGGCGGCATGGCTGTTGCGCGATTTTTTGGGAATTCAATTTTAGTGAGTATTGACACGGTGTGTTATGACGTAAATTAAAAAATCAAATATAATTATTGAAAAAACTGAATGAAAGAAAACAATTACGTATATCACAAAAGTCTTTAAGACAACTATATTATCCCAAAAGATTAGTGAAAGCATGGGTGGTATTTGTGGCCGGAAATCATTTATTACCTAGATTTTAGGAGGGTGGGTTTTGTTTTATGAATGTAAGTTAGAGTTTTATGATCATCAGATGTAGCTTTCAGTGGTGATTTGCATAGACCGTATAAAGTTAATAAAGAAATTTTCACCATAAATTACCATCTTGATTGTTATTGAGTTGTTAATAACCAGCAAGGAAAGGGAAAGAGGGATGAATGGTACGAGCATAAATGAAATAAAATCATATGTTATACTTTATTGTAAGGGTATAAATGGAATAATATGGTTAATTTTTAAAATTTAAGCATGACTTTTCATATGAGTGTCTTAATCCATATATAAAATTACCAGTCTATCCTTCTTTCTTTTTATTATAAAAGATATAGATAAATATTAAAATTATTAAACTCATAATATGCCCCTAGAAAAATATGTATATAGTTATTATAAAAGTATAGATATAATATAAATTATACACTTAAATTTAAATAAAATAATACATAATTTAAATAGTATTTAGTTATAAAAATTTAATTGATAAATTTAAATGTCAATTTATAGTATCATAAATATAATAAAATTTAATAAAGTGAATTAAATAATATCATATTATTAAATAATGTATTAATAATGTTTATTAAATAAATGAAAAGACAATAACAAAAGTGTCAAGGTATATAAGTTTTAATTGATAAATTTACCATATTACCCTTAAAGTGTCTTAAAATTTTAATCAGTTTCCTATTCTATCCCTCTTAAATGTCTTACACTTATTTGTACATGTTGTTTTAAAACTTGTATGTTTAGCAAAATTAAATTTTTATCCAAAAAAATGTATTATATAGTAATATAAATATATATAGGGGAGGGTTGTTGACAAAACACTCTTGTTTGCAAGAACATGAAAAACAAATCTCAACCCTACATTATATATGATTAATGGTAAAAACTTAATGTGGCAATTTTGTAAATATCCTAATCAAATTGTTTTTAAATTTAAGAACCTAAGGGTATTATGGGCATTTAATGTGCCGGAATAACAATTTAAAAAAGGAATGATCGAGATTCTCTCAATCTCTTCTCCATTTTAAATTTTAATCGTTTTTGTTCTTCTCTCTCTTAGAAGAAATTAAACAGAGGAACTCTTTTTATTTTTGTTTTACACACAAATCGTACATTCACAATGAAGATTGGTAGGAGACAAAACCATCAGTTGCATATTGGCTACCTATATTATAACATTACAATGGTAAACCTATGTGGGAATAAAATAGGGTTTGGTTTGAATTAGGTTTTTTTTTTTGTGTTTTTGGAATTAATATAAAGTATTGTTGTTTTGTGGTTTTAACTATTAAGTGACAAATGCTTTTTAAGATGCTAACATGTAAGTTATTTATGAAAATATACTTCAAGAATGTGTAGGTTGTGTTTAATTTAGTGTAGGTGATTGTTGTTCATGTAACTTGAATATATACTTTTATGTGTAGATTTTTATAAATTATACGTAAGTAATAGTTGTTTCTTTTTTTATGCAACATATGTTGTACTTTATATGTTAGTTAAGAACTAAAGCGTTGGTATATTTGTTATGAAGTAGTTGGTGAATGTTCAATTTTACATCTACAATTTCTTCCGGATAACAAACAATTTTACATCTACAATTTCTTCCGGATAACAAAACTTCAACCATCCATTGTTCACCAAGCTTCTCACACATTTGCCATTTTTTCCTACACGTTTTCAAGTTGGATGATTCTTCCTACACATATGAAATTTATTCCTACACATTTTCAATTTGGATGATTCATCCTACACATCTTGAAGCTGAAAACTAATATATTCCTACACATTTGCAATATCTTCCTACACATTTGCAATTTTAATAATTTCTTCCTAAAATTAGCTTTTCCTACATATATGAAATTTCTACATACAATATAAACAAATGAATCATGTTTATGTTGTGCAATAAGAAAAAGTGCAAGAACAACTTCATTACTGGTATAACACTTCATTACTAGCATGGAAACATAATATGAGTTATTGAGGTTATATACTTGACGAAAATATATAGATAAACAACAAATCAATTTGACATATCAAAATAGTCATTTTCAAACTAAAACAACATCTACACACACACACACACACACACACACACACACTATATATATAATATATATATAATATATTATATATATATAATATATATATATATATATATAATACTAGCTTTAGTTACCCGTGTATTACACGAAAGTGTAAAGAGTTAATTATTAAATAGCACAAAATAATAATAATAAAAGCAAGTGCGTTATATATTAAATGAGACATAACAACTTTTGATTATTAGGTCACAAATGAGCAAAAATATCATTGTAAACTATATTTGTAGTAATATTAGTAGGTTTACACTCATTATCTAAAGCTAAAAGATTTAATCCATCTTTACTCTTAACTTGTGACAAGATGCCATAAAGCTGATCATGCGTAAAAATAGGCTCTTTCAAGTATAAACCGATACTTGACAAAAACTGACCTTAACTATTTTTTATTGTCATAGCGAAATATACAGTCAAAGAAAACTGTCTTCTTTTAGACTTAAAATGAATACTTTTGACGGGTCAAATCGTGAGCTAGATATTGAGTGGGTGTGAGGATATTAGTATGAAGAAATTAAGATTTGAATAATATACACTGAAAAGTTATGTGCAATAATTAGATCAATTTCGAATTATTTTGACCCTATAATCAAATATAGAGATATAGTATTGATCGGGTTGGATCGGGCTATATGTTCATAATATCTCTGATTAGTTGTTGATTATTATTTATTTAATACTAACTTTATTAAACCCGTGTATTATACGGATTGAAAATATAAAATATTAAATATAATAAAACTTTATGAAGTATAAAATGATAATCTAAAATAAGATATGATTAAAATTACATATGAGTTATATAAGTAAAAATAAAGTAAATTTGTTTTTAAACTTTCTTTCAAAAAAAAGTTAAACATTTTTTTCAAAACAAAACGTATTAAACATGTTATTTCTTAAATTTTTTATTATAACTCCTAATTTTAATATTTTTAGTTTATAAAAAAATTTACTTTTTAAAAATATCAATTTTAAAATATTTTATTTTTAAAAAAAGTTAGATTTTTTTAATTGTATAAAAAATTGTTTTCTAGAAATAACATTAATAAAAAGACATCTTATTAATTTATTAAAAAAATTAACCTAAAAAAGAATTAAAATTATCTAATATTTTTAATTTAAATAATTATTTAAGAGGAGAGAGAGGTGGAAAAATAAACTTAGGGAGCCTAGAAATGTGCCAAGTGTCCCCCTAAGTTACTCTTTTAGTATTATATATATATACACTAGGTTATAACCCCGTGTAATACACGAGTTGTTAAAATTTAAAGCTATACTCTTCGTAATAGAGATTTCCTTATTACATATTTATGAAATATTATATAATTTTTAACATATATTTATTTTAAAATATAAAATACTTTACAAAAATAATTGTAGAAACATTTAATATTAGGAGAGAGACAAAAAATAAAAGATTAAAGAAAATTTATATAATTAATAGAAGAGAGAGACGGGAAAAAAATATTGAGGAGGCATGACAGAGTGACGCATGTCACTTAATATTTTTATTAATTAGTATAGATATGTATATATATAAAACTTGTGCACAGCCTGTCCAGTTTACAAGATCGGTTCCATATTTTAAACCACAAACCGATTAAATGTCTACGGTTTGAATGGTTCGGTTTATACTGTTTGAACGCTACATTTCAAACCGGCCAAACCAACCAACAAGTCTTTGGTTCGGCAGATTTAGACAGCTTATGAATACCCCTAGTTTTTTTATCACTTACGAAAGGGGGAATTCTTCAAGTTTCGTGGTTTGTCCAGAAACTAATAAACAAGTTGAATAAATTATTGTAACATAATCAAATGATTGACCCTTTCTTATTACCTTGTTCCAGGTTCAAAGTGAGAGTAGATTGATCCTTCTTACTTGTCTAAGTGTGCAAATGACTAAACGTGTTATGTTTGAGAAAACAATGGGAAATTATTGTTGTAGATTTTCAAACTTTGGACCAAAACCTAAATTATCACATGAACATTGTGTACTTAGATCTAAAATAATTTAAATTGTATATATAATAATCCTGTAGTGAAGTCAATGGAAACCACGTAATTTGAATATTTAAACCTAACAAATGAAATTGCTTCACTCGGAAGAAGGGTTAGTGGCAAACATACTCTTAAACATTTGTTTAGTTAAGATTTTTGCTTTGGTAAATCCACCATTAAAGCGAAATCATTATCATCACTTTATCATGGGCTTAAAACTCAATGCCAATATATAACATGTATTTTTTTAATCTTTCTTACCTAGAAAATGCACAAAATGATTATGATAATACCACTTTCACCATCTATACCTAACAATCTAAAAGAAAAATAAAACAACAATCACTGTGACACTTGTACAAGATCTAAAGGTTGGAGGTACGTGTTAACTCTACAATAAACTCTAAACCCCTGAGCCTTAAAATAATAATAACCCTAAAACAGAATAAATAAAAAATAAATGAAACAAAGTTTACCTGGCAATTAGAGCTCGAACTCATGACCAAGGGCCTTGGGCTTTAATAACTAAGCAGGTATGTAAATTGCTTTTAGTTGATTCCTATTGGTTTACATTATACTTTCATTAAGGGAAATAGACAAGAAATATTTTATTTATATGTATTGACAAATGTTATGTGCCTTTGACTGCTTGAGGGTTATAAATAATGTCTTTGTACATAAAAAGAGATGTAACACTTTAGTTCCCAATGAACGTATAAATCTGCACATGAGTAGGAGAAAGATAAATATTTTGATATAAAAAATGGTTGTGAAATATGTATGTTTATAGTGTATTATTTAGCTCAACGTTCTCCCCCAATGGCTACATTTTTATGTTTCCAGTCTCGAGTTTAAAAGTTTATTTTCCAACCCGATAGGGCTACCCGTTAACCCCGGCTAGTGTACTCGAGGTACCCGTCCAACTTGCTTTACTTACCCGAAGGCACCCTGCACACCCTTAGATACTATTCACACTGTTGTTGGTAAGTGTATGGATTAAAGGTGGATGGAGTGTACACGCCATAAACCCCCACTACATCATGAACCCATCAATCACAAGTTACCATGTCAAATCATGTCACATTATACCACACTCCAATATTTGGCGAGACACTCATGCCATATCATGTCAAAAATATTTTTTGTAAAACAAAAACTTCATATAAATTTAAAAAGCTACAACCTAAAATTAAAAACAACTTACAAATAGAAACAACACAAAAATAAAAACATGAAAAAAATTAAAAAAAAAAAAAACTTAAACTAAAAATCTAAAAATTATACTCCCAACCACATAGCTGGGCAATTTGTCGTTTGTCTTCTAGGATGCTTTTCAACATCGGCTTGACAACATCGTCATGTGTCTAATTAAAAATCTTCATTTCCCGGTCTAGCTAGTGTCACCTGAAGTAAAGTTTCTTGTTGCAAGTTTAGAATTGCCAATTTCAATTCAGCGGCTTTCAAACGAAGGGCTTCTCTTTGACTTCTTTGCTCCATTTCTTTCTCTTTCATCGCTTTGTAATCAGTTATGGCCTCATTCAGTGTTGTTCTGCTTGAAAACTCAACCAGTGTATTCCCTTTACGTCACGGCTCGATCGGTGTCGCATTTTCATTGAGTCAAGAAGGGGAGGGTGGTTTGTAACATACTCATTTAAGCTTATGTAGTAGCTTGATTCTGAAGTTTTAGCTCATTTTGGTGGTTGAGGATCAAATCCGCAGCCATAACCTCCATATGCACCCACTTGACATAGTTTCTTAAAACCTTTCATGTCTTGAGACTTGTAAAACTTTTCCTTTCATATATATATATCTATAGTCGCTAATGTTGTGAGGATAATATCCTCTTTGATGGTTCTGTTCGGCCAACGATGTTTCTACATCTGTTTAAAATAATATAAAATTAGTTAATATAATTGACAAAAAAAGTATATATATACAAGTAAAAATAAAAACTATACCGCTTGCATATAGATCATATTAAAACGATTCATCATCAAAGGCATTCTCTCCATTTTCAAATTTAGTTACCACTTGGTTCGTTTCACCAAGAGCGATGCTAAAATGTTTTAACACTTTCTTTCAAAACGAACCACCATTTTGATAATTCCTAATTTTAGGGTCTTCGGAAACATGAATCCAACCCTTAGCCAAAGCTTCCTCCTCATTTTCATCCCAAGCTGTGTTATTTGTTCGGGTCTTCGATTTACCTTTTGCTTGGGGTTTTCTTCAACACCAATGTGTTTTAACACTTTCTTTCAAAACGAACCACCATTTTGATAATTCCTAATTTTAGGGTCTTCGGAACATGAATCCAACCCTTACCAAAGCTTCCTCCTCATTTTCATCCCAAGCTGTGTTATTTGTTCGGGTCTTCGATTTACCTTTTGCTTGGGGTTTTCTTCAACACCAATGTCTTCGTTCTCACTTTCATACACTTGTAGATCATCATACGTTTCATTCTTATACGACATCTTCTTCTTCTTCTTTTTGCTGGGGGGTTTTGAAACACATTTGGGTTGTTTTTGGTAAAATGCAAATTGTGTGGTTCGTTGAGTATGAGATGATCTAGTCCTACGTTAATTGGCATGTTTTGGTGAGTATGTTGGTAGTATGATGCCAACGGGGTTTGATACATGGGCATTGTAGGAAATGGTGTTTGAAGCAGCTGGGACGTTTCATACAGGTTGTGAAACCAATTGGTTGTATGCGGTGAGTTAGAATGTTGGGTTGAAGGTGCTGGTTCAATCCTGTACAAACATGCGGTCTAAAATTTTTGTTGGTTTGGGTCGGGATTTGATGGATTTTTTGTTGCCTCCCATTGTGTATAAAACTATAGAAATGAGTAAAAAGGTGATTTGAGTTCGGTGTAATAATTTTGTGTTATTTGATTTATATTTTATAGTGAATTTTTTAATTAAAAAATAAGGTTAAAGAGCATTAAAATAGTGGCCCCACACCCACCACAGCAACCAACGGCTAGTACACGGTCGGGTTTTTTGCTGAGCACCATGACAAAGGGTGTCGTGTTAACAAATGATGGCGTCAATGTTTCCATATGACGCCAGGACACACCGCGAGATAGGACGTGTGTGCCCTACCACCCTAATAATCTATCCTCCCTCTTTTTTGATTGACGTCGTTAAGGAAATAAGATACTTTTTAGGCGAGTTGGGCCACGGAACATGTGATCCACAAGCAGTCAAAGTAGACTGAGTAATAGTGTCCGCTAGCATATGCTCTTATGACTTGGGCCATAATTTGTGGTTCTTTTTGATTTTTACTTTTAAATTTTACTCATCACGTGAAAACATAGAATTTATGCAGTGAAACTTTTGTATGTTTTTTATTTATTTTGGATAATATATTTCATATTGTTTAAGATTTCTAAATTTTTAAATAGAGTAACTTTAAAATAATAACTATGTTTTCAAAATGTTCGATTAAGTTACTCAAATCTTAAGTGTTAACTAGATCACTCAAATTTTATGATTTATTTTAGTTTTAGGTTTTTAAAATGTTTTTAGAATGTTTTTTTGTTTCAAATAGGATTCTTTTTTCATGAAATGTTGAGTCGTGACGTGAAATTTAGTGTTTTTTATATTTATATACCTAACATGTTTTTTTTAAATAAATATAATTACATATATTGGAAATCCTTCCTTCATTTCTTTCTTGTTCCGAAAACAAGTCCAATAATGATTCGATTTGTGGTTTGATGACCCAATTTGGACAAATTATGTATTAGTGATCTATTTGAAATATTTTTAAAATTTCACGGATATTTTATAACATTTACCTTCACAACTATGTATATACCAATTATATCATATATAACAAATATATTTTTCTTTATCAAAATTGTTATGTAGTAGCAAAATATATTATATATTGTATATAAATCGACTCGCTATACCTTGTAGCGTTCATTATTAAATTTGTTTAGAAAAAGAACTTAAGTTTTATCATTGTAATGGTAGAGAACAAATCTTATGATAATCC